>JAWVWS010001160.1:0-25000 GCA_033807775.1 Saussurea involucrata
GCAATAGCGTCACTCCTTAAGTTTGTAATGATTTCCGCCACCAAACTTCCAAGGTCTGAAATACCCAAATACATAATGTACTTGTATTAATTAACTGATTAGGACTCTTAAAATCCTAAATAACCAAAATCCTCGACACTTATCGCAACCCACTAACTGCGATAACACTTGTCGCAACCCACTACTTGCGACACAATACTTATCGCAATCCATTGTTGCGATATGTTCCTCTTATCGCAACCCACTATTGCGATAGACTACTTGTCGCAACCAACGATTGCGCTATGATCAATCGTGTCGCAACCCAAAGTTGCGACATTCATAACTATCGCAGCTATCAAACTTATCGCAGCTAACTGTGTTCATAAATGTCTCAACCAACTGAAAACGTATTTAAGCTAGAATCTATACTTTTAAGCCATGTATGATCCTATAAATTTCCAGATATGTTTAAGACTACCAATAAAACATAATCATAAACCCAGATTTCTCATAACATTCAAAAACATCATAACCCAATTTCTAAACCCATAGAAAAATTATGTAAACATGCTAGGAAGAATTCTTATGAAACCATACCTTTAATTCCACCATTTGAACCTTCAATCTATTGCTGAATAACCTGTTTTCTTTCTTCCTCTTCCTTCCTCTTTCTTGGTTCTCTCTCTCTCTCTCTCTCTCTCTCTCTCTCTCTCTCTCTTGCCGTACTCAACACACACACACACACACACACACACTTAAGACACAAAATGCTACAAGTGAGACACCTCACCTCTTTTAGATAAAAAGAGACGGTGATGGTGATTAAGTTCCATCACCTTAACCAATCTTACCCCCATACTTCAACTTATAAATTAAAATTAAAGTTTATCCCTTAACTTATAACTCCGTAAAACAAATTACGTAAATAAACTCTAAAATTGATCTATCAAATAATCATACTCAAATTATCAACAAAACCAAACGTAACACTTAATAAAAATCGAGATGTTACAATATCTTGGTCTATTATAAGTTTACAACAATTTTACTTTTTTGCAAATTTTTACATCTATTAAGGTATCACACCCAAAATCACGCGATTTGAATTCTTTAATAGTTTATTGGTTAACAATTAACTTATCAGTCTGATTTGTATATTCAAATCATTTCAAGTTCACAACTTTCCCCTGCCTTAGCTAGATTTAAAAATGATGATTGAAAACAAACTCTAAGAAAAGAAGTCCAAGACCCCTGCCTTAGCTATGTCACCCCATTTTTCTAAGCTTCATTTCGAGAATTCCAAGTGAAGAATCAAACATGTGCCTCTAAGTTCACAAACGAGTATTAGCAATTTGAAAATTAAAACTAATATAAGTTATAAAATATATTATCAGAATAGCATTACTAATCCTAACAACTTCTATATCTTTAAGGGTGCATTTGGTTTGCAAGATGAGAGACATTGCAGCATAGCTATCACTAAAGTGGACTACAATAATATGAAATGCACCTTAAAGTTATCAGCAAACTTTTTAGCACTATCAGGTCGATTATATGGAAAACAATGTTGAAACATAGATATGGCTGCCAGCAAAGTCAACAATTTGTACTTATAGTTAAAATGGTAATATCAAACACACAGAAAGTTACCATGACATCAAAATAGGTGAAATGCTCCTAAAACTTACCACTATATTTTGTTTAGACGTAAAGCATACAAAAAGTTAAAATGGTAATATCGAATAATTGAATTTAGATTAAAGTCATATTGTATACCCGACCAACGGACGGGTATACTACTAGTTAAAGTTTGATCTTTGCTAGTTTTTTGGTTTGATTTTTGAATTACAAGATAATCAATAAGACCCTTTCAAAAAAAAAGATAATCAATAAGATATGTTGGTGGTTAAATGTGGTAACATCATGTTCGACCAAACAATTTTCATATCAAACGCTGAATAACTGTTCTGTCATGTTCCGTCTGTGTACCAAACGCACCCTAATTGTTTATTGAAGGGAGTAGTTAAAACAATTATCATTATGTTTTATTGTAGTAAAGACAAAGTTAGGATATGAGGTGTCAACATAAATATGTCTCCCTTTGAAACTTGATTTATATTTGATGAACTGGAATTGGCAAAATATAATTAGATTGCTTACGTGGAGAGCAACTATGCAAGTCTTTTGAGGTGGGAGCTGACACTTTGATTTAAACTTGACTTAACACATGATTTTCTTGTTGCAGTTTGATGCTTTTGACGTGTCGACCAAGATAGGAGATCGTTACAACATCTAAACCTTTTGTTACAAGGATTAGAGTGTGCTTGAATGCTACAATTTTGTGGAGCTATTGTATACACGTTGATTTATGATCGAGTTTTGAATTGTTTGTGATTTATTATTATTATTAACAGAAACCGAGTAAATTTTAATTATTTTTTTAAAAATAAGAATAAATAACCGACGGATCACTGACGGATTTCTGCCGGTAATTAATTTTTATTTATTTTTTAATTATTTTTTTGGCCATCGGTAATTACATCCGTTGGTAATCAATCATAATATCTGCCGTCGGTAAAGGCAAGTCGTCGTTGATCCGTTGGTAATACATTCTCCCACGAATTTTTCTACGATAGACTTTCACCGACGGATTACCTACAGATTATTCTGTCCGTAAAATCTTCTGTTTTGTAGTGCAATAGAACAAAAGATGAAACAAGATTGTCGCTTCAAGTTCTCGATGCACTAAATAATACTCCGTATTAGTTTAGACGGAATGCAATAACTCCCCTTCTAAAAAACTTGTTGATTTAAATATTGTCTTGTATGTTTTATTATTAAAAATAACTTGTTTTATATGTTGCCAAAAAACAACAATAACTCTCCGGGGCGGTTTACCTAATCACTTACTCAGGTAAGTGCTTAACGGTAAAAGTCAACGCTATCACTTACTTCCCTGGTAAGATTTTAGTCCACCAAAATGGCATCGTATGCAACAATTTAGCCGGTAAGCGCTAACCGTGGTAAGAGCCGTCGCACTCACTTATCGGGTAAGAATCTCGGTCCTTGCTTTCGACTCTCGCTCCTTGCTTCCGCTCTTACCGGGTAAGATTCCTAGTCCTTTCCAGATTCATCCGGTAAGCTAGTGTGACTTGATAAGCACTTACTCAGGTAAGCGTTTTGTAAACGGCCCCTTAGCCTTTTAAAATGAGTTAAGCTCTATAGATCCGAGCAAATAGAATCTGCTCAGATCTACTATAAAGCCTTAAAAATCTTTTCGACAAGAAAACAAAAAAAACCTTTAAAATGATGTCTATATATAAGCAATGCAATGTTCTAAACGGTGTGAGGCTTGATGTGGTGACGAGGTCAAACCTTAGGAGCCAAGCCATAGTGAGACGACTATGTTTTTCAAGCGCTGAATAAGACGACAAATTTATATATCATATATAAAAGTTATACATGTGTATATTAATTTTTATGGGCGTTCCTTTTAGAACCTTATTTGTTACACAAAGATTGCAAGCTTTATCCCGAACCTGTGTCTGTGGCTTAATGGGGTTTGATATAGTCGTCTCTGAGGTCTACTTTGGGGAATCTTTAATATAAAACAGTTTTGCATCTAGTTATTTAGTGATGTGTTTTTATCTGAAGAAAAAGAATCTGAGAAACTTTCAAGGTTCTTATCTAACGGCATGCTGACAAAATGTATACCAACTCCCCTATCGATCAAAATTTAAACCATTTAATGTCAAGAATGCAACTAGCTAGTATATATATATATATAGAGGGAGGTTCAGGGGAAACCTCAAAAAAAACGGAAAACTGAAGAACACCTTGGTGGCCCTTTATCTGGACGGCATGCACTTGTGCATATAGATAAAATTATGTTGTTTTTTTGGTTTTTATGCACAAGTGCATATGCACGTGCGCATGTTACAAATTACTCGTCAGTACAAGTGCATACCGCTACCAGGGTGTTCTTCAGTTTTTCCGGACTTTGATAAAAATGCAATCATAGTATTTAGCTTAATTGCTGTCTGTATATGACAGTGGTCACTACCATCGTCGTTTTCTAATAAAATAGATAGAAAGCCCCCCCAAAAAGAAGTTAAATGTTGTCGTAGTTGAACATTTGAATATTGCAGGCACTATAATCTTCCAAAATCAAGAGACAAAAAGGTGATGAATTTAACTTCATGTTTGATGCAAATTCCACAATTTATGTGTGGTTTTCTTAGAAAAAGTAGTATTTATACGTGAAGCCAGAAACTTGATGAGTACACACATACACACCAATGAGCCTCTTCAACCTTTTTTTCGCTCTAATCATTCTTCTGGCTCATGGTGCTCAAATACTCACTCGAGCTGCTATTTTTCGCGAGTACATAGGAGCTAACTTCAAAAATGTCCAATTTTCTGATGTACCCATAAACCCTAATATCGAGATCCATTTCATTCTCTCTTTTGCCATTGATTACACCACTGAATCATCTCCCTCACCCACCAATGGAAGATTCAGTGTCTTCTGGGATGCTGAAAACCTTAGCCCATCACATGTCCTTTCGATTAAGCGCCAACATTCAAATGTTAAGGTCGCGTTAAGCGTTGGTGGCGACAGTGTGGGAGATAAACATGCTGTTTTCACCACTTCTTCGGTGGATTCATGGGTATCTAACGCTGTTTCTTCCCTCACGCGAATAATAAAACAATATCATTTAGATGGAATTGATATCGACTATGAGCATTTCGAAGTAACAAGTCCTGACACATTCGCTAATTGCATAGGTCGGCTTGTGACGATTCTAAAGAAAAATCGAGTCATTTCATTTGCTTCCATTGCTCCATATGATGATGGTGAAGTTCAGAGGCACTACTTGGGTTTATGGAGGAGTTATGGGCGTGTTTTCGACTATGTTAATTTCCAGTTTTACGCGTACGATAAGGGCACCACTGTGGCTCAGTTTCTGAGTTATTTTAATACACAGGCATCTAATTATAAAGGTGGCATGTTGCTGGTCAGCTTTAGCACTGATTCGAGTGGCGGTTTGAAGCCATACAACGGATTCTTTACAGCGTGTGAGAAGCTTAGGAGTCAGAGAAAACTCAACGGTATCTTTGTTTGGTCTGCAGATGACTCGAAAGCCAGTGGATTCAGGTACGAGAGGCAATCACAAGCACTGTTGGCCAAACTTTACTAGAAGGGATTGTAGAGTGATGGGTGGTTTTGAACTAAGTTTATGAGTAGCAGTATTTAGGACAATTTATTTTGAACTTGTTGGGACTTTGTGGAAGAATGTACTGAATTCAGTTTAATTTGGTGATAGTTTGGTTTTATATGTTTCTTTTGAGTGTTCATGCGAGCACGCAATTCAAGCAAGTTTCTTTCATGGGTAATATTTGATCTTTGATTGGAGCTTAATGACATATGAAATTGAGGCTTGTTTTCTATAAATCATACTAAAAATCAAACAAACCAGTAAATTTCATAAAGAAGTAGGCCATGTATGTGTGGACGTAAAAGGGGGAAGGAATTTTTGGTTTCACATTCTCTCTTCTTAATTATCTCTAATAGGAAAGATAGAAAAGATAGAGAGAGAAAGGAGAGAGAGAGAGAGAGAACGAATTGGTATTTTCTTATTATTGTAAGGAATGAAATATAAAGTTATTTATACTAATGAGACATGATTGCTGACATCATCGTAACAGAATTCTAACTTCTTAACAACACTTTTCCAAAGCTACACTTTCACCCCCCGCAAGTGAAACACGTGGAACGATGTGAAGCTTGGACTTGAAAGTAGAGAACTAAGTAGAAGTTAAACCTTTGGTTAAGATGTCAGCAATTTGAACGGTCGTTGGAACATACCGGATATGTAATTGATTGGCAATTATCATGTCTCGGATGAAATGAAGATCAATTTCCATATGCTTGGTTCGTTGATGAAAAACCGGATTCATAGCCAAGTAGGTTGCTCCAATATTATCACACCACATCGTTGGAACACAATCGAGCCGTAGTTGTAACTCCGTCATCAAAGACCGAAGCCAACATAATTCGGTTGATGCGAGGGCCAATGCACGATATTCGGCTTCCGTACTTGATCGAGCCACAATATGTTGTTTCTTCGAACTCCAACTAATCAAATTGGATCCAAGAAAAATACAACACCCACTAGTTGATCTTCTATCATCCGAACATCCGGCCCAATCGGCATCGGAATAAGCATGCATCTCAAAAGAAGAGGATTTTTTAATTAATAACCCATGTGAACTTGTGCCTCGTAAATACCGTAAAATTCTTTTAACGACTTCCCAATGTCGATGTGTCGGTGTTTGTAAAAATTGAGAAACTTTGCTAACCGCATAAGCAATTTCTGGCCGAGTAATTGCAAGGTATTGTAAAGCACCCACGGTACTTCGATATAAAATTGGATCTGAGAGAGGAATTCCCGAAAACCGTGATAATTGTCTACCAGGTGAGACGGGAGACGAAATCGGATTACAATCGCTTAACCCAGTCTTCTTCAACAAATCAAGAAGATATCTTTCTTGAGACAAATGAAGGCCTTTATTTGAAAACTCGGCTTGCACTCCCAAGAAATAATTGAGTTGACCCAAATCTTTTATTGCAAATTTAGCATTCAATTGCTTAATCAAGTCGGAGACAAACACCGAAGAATTTCCTGTAATGATCACATCATCGACATACACCAAGACATAGGTCATAATATCAGATTTGGAATAAACAAACAAGGATGTATCGGAGACGCATTCTTTAAATTCCAAGGTAAGTAACGTGTGAGATAACTTTGCAAACCACACACGAGGTGCTTGCTTCAAGCCATAGAGTGCTTTCTTAAGTAAGCACACATGATTAGGTCTAGTAGTATCAACAAAACCTTATGGTTGAGCCATAAAAACCGTCTCCGTAAGATCTCCGTGTAAAAAGGCATTATTCACATCAACTTGCCTTATATCCCATCCTCGAGAATATGCAACCGATAAAACCAACCGAACCGTTGTAGGTTTAACAACGGGACTAAAAGTTTCGGTATAATCAATACCCTCGGTTTGAAGAAAACCTTTGGCTACCAAGCGAGCCTTGTAGCGACTAATAGAACCATCCGGATGTCGCTTGATTTTGTACACCCATTTACATCCCACTATATTTGCACCGGAAGAAGGTGCAACTAATACCCAAGTTCTGTTAGTGTGAAGTGCGGTCATTTCTTCTCTCATAGCATCCCACCATACAGGCCATTCTTGTGCTTGGGAAAAATTAGAATTTGGAACAAATTGAGTTTGAGCATTATAAACAACATGATCGGGAAATTGTTTGAGACGACGTGTATGATCACGAGTACGAGTGACCATAGGATGAGAATGAAGACTCGATGGAATATATATAGTCAGAGACGAAGGAGAAGAGTTCAAGATAGGAGACATGTGAGAATTAGAATCTGTTTCGTGCATGGAATTTGATTGATTTGAAAAGAATGGTAAACTAACCATGGATGGAGTAGTAAAAGATTTGTCATGGATAGATGGAAAAACATATTCATGAAATTGAACATGTCTTGATGTATACGTGGTGGATGAACAAGCATCATAACAAAGATATCCTTTGTGATGAGGAGCATACCCGAGAAAAATACAAGGCACGAATTTCGGAGAGAGCTTGTCTTGACGAGTGGAACCAAGAAACGGATAACATAGACACCCAAAAGTGCGCAACAAACTATAATCCGGTGGTTGATTGAATAGAAGTTGAAACAGAGACATGGGAGATAGATTTTTAGACGGTAACCGATTGATTAAAAATGCCGAAGTAGCATACGCATCATACCAAAAAGATTTTGGTAAAGAAGAATGAATTAATAAAGCTCGAACTATTTCGGACAAATGTCGATTTTTACGTTCGGCAACTCCATTTTGTTGTGGAGTATATGGACATGAAATTCGAATAGAAATTCCGGACTCGTCAAGATATTTTCGTAAAGGTCCTTTTGTTGATTCAGGAGCCCCATCACATTGAAATTGTTTGATTTTTGTTGAAAATAAATTTTCAACATGAGCTTTAAAATGACAAAATGAATCATAGGCTTGAGATCGAATGGATAATGGATATAGACATGTAAAACGACTATAGTCATCTATAAAAGTAATGAAATAACGAAACCCGGTACGAGAAGCAACGGGAGAAGGACCCCAAATATCCGAATGTATTAAATGCAAAGGATATTCACTTCGAGAATTGTGAACAGGATAAAATGGTAATCTAGTGCTTTTAGACATGCTACAAGCACTACAATTTTTATTCACTTTATTTGAGTCAAACGGAACACAAAGTTTTTGAAGCACATAGTTGGATGGATGACCGAGACGAGTATGCCACAAATCCGAAGAGATAGGCATTGCGACAATGAGTGAATAGAGACTCCCATGTCTATGCGGAATGTGGTGGAGTAAAGTTCCCGTAGGAGTTTGAATAGAAAGACCAAAACATGAGAACTTAACAGTTAGAGGATTATCGGCCACTAATTGACAAATAGATAATAAGTTTTGAGTAAGCTCATGCACAATTAGAATAGATTTAAGCACAAGACGACAGTTAGGAAGAAAAATGAATGCATGACCAATATGAGAGATACGAAGAGATTGTCCATTACCTACAACCACTCTTTCAGGCCCGGTATAACCAACAAAACCTTGTACAAGATTTGGATTGGGTGTCATATGTGTAGTAGCACCCGAATCAGGAATCCAAGAGTCACACGTATCAGAAAAATTTGCCGAAGTGCCATATTGTTTTACCCATTTTGTAAAATGTGCAGGTCCAAAATCAGCCAAAAAAGCTCCGGCCCCAGAATTGACAGGCCCATATTGTCCAACAGAATGCTGATTAAAATCGTATGATGGCCCAATTGATTGATGCAACCCAACAGAAGAAATAGGATATTGATTCATATCATATGATGGCCCAACTGTTTGATTGTAGTCACGTGGCGACCCAATAGATGGCGGCCCAACAGATGGCTGGTAGGAATTCAACCCAACTTGATTAAACTCGTATGGGCCATATGTAAGCCCATATTGTGTACCAACAAAGTATCCAAATTGACCTGATTGAGAGTTAACATGTGGCGGCTGACCAAAGCGATTTATGACCGAATTATTTCTTCCAGCAACATATTTTCCAAATCTCCTTCCTCTAAACTGATTTCCAAATCGATTACCTCTGTTTTGACTTTGAGAAACATCATTCCATTTTCCTCCACTGTTTCTTTCTTGATTGTTGCTGGAATATCTATAATAGCATTTATCTGCAAAATGCCCCTGTTTTCGACAAATTTGACAAATAGCATTAGATATAATGGCATCAACTGAAGCTTCTCGTGAAGAAAACATGTACATGGCCAAGCTAGCAGAGTAGGCCGAGAGGTATGAAGAAATGGTTGAGTTTATGGAGAAGGTTAGCAAAGACTGTGAATGTTGAGGAGTTGACTGTGGAGGAAAGGAATCTTCTTTCTATAGCTTACAAGAACATTATTGGAGCTAGGAGGGCATCATGGTGGATCATATCTTCCATCGAGCAGAAGGAAGAGGAATATCAGATCTGAAGATGAGAGAGCCTAAGCTCTGATACCATAATAGGAAAGATAGAAAGAAGAGAGAGAGAGAAAGAAGAGAGGGAGAGAGAGAAAGAAGAGAGCGAGAGAGAGAATGAATTCGTATTTTCTTATTATTGTAAGGAATGAAATATAAAGTTATTTATACTAATGAGACATGATTGCTGACATCATCATAACATAATTCTAACTTCTTAACAACCACTAACTAACACTTTTCCAAAGCCACACTTTCAATCTCGACCCCCACTTCAACGTATATGGTCTTCGGAATTTCTGGATTTGTCAAAAGATCTGGAATATAATGCATGTAAATTTTACCTCTAACTTAAAAGGTATTTATTATTGATATTGTTTGCATGAAAATCTTCGCTTACAAAACAATAATATTTTAAAATGACAAGGTTAAAGCCACTACTACAAAACCGGATTTTTAGATGGTTATATATTAATGGCCATCTCTAATATCATTCTCAACGACAGGGAGATTGTTTGGATTATTAGTGGAGACTTTAACGAAGTCAGGTTTATCAAAGAGAGGCGGGGTTCGGTGTTTGATTCGCAAGGTGCGTTCCACTTAAACGGTTTCATTGAAAATTCGGGTCTGATCGATGTGAAACTAGGGGGAGGAATTTCAGCTGGATGCGTAGTGATGGGTCTAAACTTAGTAAGTTGTACCAATTTCTTACCTCGTGAACTTTTTCGATGTTTGCCCTTTGACGAATGCTCGAGCTCTAGTCAGATTGTACTCTGATCATTGCCCCATTTTCTTGGATTCGGACGGTAAAAATTTTGGTCTGACTCCGTTTCGTTTATTCAATTCTTGGCTTTTGGAAGAGCATTTGATTTGCGTTGTTAAGGACTGCTTGACTGCGGGTGGATCTAGCGTTAACGTTTTTTTTCTAAAATTGAGCACTTCTCCAGAAAACTTAGAATTCTCAAAGCTAAAATTAAAGCTTGAAGACATGAGTGGCTGATTAGGAAAAAACAACAGATTATGGATCGTAAGTCTAGTTGAGCACTCTGGACACTATAGCTGAATCCACCCCCTTGACGCAGGTATGGTCTTGGAAAGAACTGATCTGATTCTTAAAATTTCGTACTTAGAGAGACACAAAATTATGGACATCAGACAAAAAGCCAAATCCAGATGGACTTTGGAAGTATATAAAAATACTAGATATTTTCATGGGGTGGTTAAAAACAATGTCTGGATGTCTCGTATTAAGGGGCCGAGTGTTAATGGTTCGTGGATTGTTGATCCGGATCAGATCAAAGAGGAGATATTCACTTTCTTCAAAAATTAATTCTCCGAAGATCACAGTTGTAGACCCGTATTTTCTTGCCTAAATTTTAAGCGCATTCCTTCCAGCCAAGCGACTGCGTTAGAGGCTCCCTTCTTGAAGGATGAAGTTAAAAAAGCGGTTTGGAGTTGTGGAAACGATATAACTCCGGGTCCCGACGTTTTTACATTGGCGTTTCTTAAAAAGTTTGGGAAGCTAATTGGAGGTGAGATCTATATGGCGGTCAAATTTTTTGAAGAGCAAGGTATAATCAATCAAGGCAGCAACTCGTCCTTCATTACGCTTATTCCGAAGGTTAGTAATCCTCTTTCACTCTCTGACTATCGTCCGATTAATTTAATTGGATGTATCTGCAAAATCATTTCTAAAGTTCTTGCGGAAAGATTTAAGCCGGTTTTGGATTCGGTCATTAGTCCGGTTCAATCGGCATTTGCTAAAGGAAGAAACATTCTTGATGGGCCTTTGATTGTAAACGAGGTGATATCCTGGGCCAAAAAAGGAAGGAAGAAAATAGCGATCTTCAAAGTAGACTTCGAAAAGGCGTTCGATTCTCTTAACTGGGGATTCTTAGACGATGTGCTCTCCCAAATGGAATTCGGTGACAAATGGAGAAGATGGGTTCAGGGAGCCATTTCAACTGCTAAGGTCTCGGTTCTCGTCAATGGATCTCCCACGAAGGAATTTATGATGGGTAAAGGGGTGAGGCAAGGCGATCCCCTCTCGCCTTTCTTATTCATTTTGGCCATTGAGGGTCTTAATGTGGATTTCTAATGCAGTTGCTAAGAACATATTCAAAGGGATGGTTCTTCCTAGCAATGGGCCAATTATTTCTCTACTTCAATACGCAGACGATGCGATTTTTCTTGGAGAATGGAGTTCGAATAACGTCTCCAATCTGATTTGTATTCTTAGATGTTTTTACTTAGCTTCCGGGCTAAAAGTGAATATGTTGAAATTATATTTAAATACAATTAAAAATATATTTAAAAAGTATATTTAAAAATAAATTTTAAATAAAAAATCGGGCCAATCGGTCTGGCCAGGTCTTGTTTTTGGTGTCGTGTTTTTGGTGGACAATCGTAACCAGGCCTTAACCCGCGGGCCCAAACCGGTCCCAACAGTCCCGTGTCAAGCTGGTCCCAAGTCGGTCCTGGTCCATTGCATTTTTACACGTTTTTTGTTTGAAACTACGTAAAAAGGTGGATAAAATATTAAAAAACGAAATTTGACATATTTAAGGCTTCCTATAGTATACCTTGGATAAATAAGAAGATCTATCTAGAAAAATGTAAGTTTGACAAGGAAACATATACATATATTGCTTGTTTATGCTTGGTAATTTGCAACTCTAACTACAAAACATGTATAATCTAATAAAATAAAGAGAACGTAACTAATATTCATATAATTTGTTTAAATTGCATATACATTCAATAGAGCAAGGCAAAGCTAACCAAAATAATGTTGGATATTCCTTGAACAAGAACAAGAATTTTTTATGATCTCGGTTTGACAAAAAAACACAAAATGTCAAGTACAAAAATAAAAAAGTGAAGTCTTTCCATCGAATTTTTTTGACTTCCAAGTAGCAATAACATTTAAAATGGCAACTTACACAAACAAAATGAAAGAATATATACTTAGTAAAAAAAAACACCTAATCAGAGCAATCCATGTGATACGCATAAACTTATTTGTTGTTTTAAAACCTTTTTTTCTTATTTTATTTATCCATTTTCTTTCCCCAAATTCAGTAATTTGAGTCTTTTTTTTTGTAAGATTCTTACATTGGAGCTAAATTGTTAAGATAAACTTGTTTAGTTTTTGAATATGTGTTGATTTGTGGGAAAAACTCTTGTAAATAAGTGAAATGTTACAACATGTCATGGGCTGTAGGGTGATTTCGAAGGATTTTTTTTGGTAAAAGTACGATAGATCATTTGTAATCTTATACACATCTTTGGCAGCTGATTTACTACATATTTTAAGATTTATAATACAAATTTCATCTCATATCTTTTTACTATTTTTTGGGCATCAACAATTATCCTTTGACTTTGTTAAAAAAATTAGTCGAATCAGAGAGGTCAAGAGAGAGCTGGTCATGCTGATTAACATAATAAGTATCGGCTTCAGATTCTTGAGAAATTATAATTTATTTCTTCTCACATCATTCAAAATCCTATTAAATCTATTGTATGATTCAAAAAGAATTTGAGTATATTTTGCTTTAAAACCTTCATAACCACTTATACATTGATTCAACTTGCTCTATAAAGATTTCCCACCCCCTTTCATTTGTTTCTCTCACTTATCCTAGCAAATTTACTACTATCAACTCTATTGAAAATATCATTGGGAATTTCCATGGTAAGCGGAGTTAGTGCCCTTCTATCAATGTGTACCTCTTTCTCTTTGTTTCATTGAAATATTTTGAATATTTCCTCATCTTGGAAGCAGGAATTTCTGTTGTATCAGTTGTAGATGGATCTCCAAGTATTTAAATGAACACTTCTAGAGGCCCTTCAGTGATAGATCTCATGAGATCTTCATCAATATTGTCCAAAAATTGGATCATTCTTATGCGCCATTTATTCTATAAGAAGCAGGGCTGGAGGTTTAGCCTCTGATCCAATGCTTTATGCTTTATGCTTTATGTAATCTTTTGACATCTTGAATTAGCAAATATAAACAGATCTTTTGACAATAATGCGATAAAATTCAAAGAATGATCAAGAAACATGTTAGTCCAAGAATCTAGTGATAAGATGCACAATCAAGCACAAAAGATGTAGAGAGAGAAAATATGTCATTGATGTCATAAATCTCACAGTTACAAAGGTGTCAAAAGTGTTAAACACAAATACAACGGAACAAGGTATTTATAGTAGGTCAAGACAAGCCCCCGACTCTACCAAGATAGAAAGGTAAAATGACACAATAGACCCTCCAACTGCTAATCTTGATTACAACATAATCTATCTAACATTCTCCCCCTTTGGAATCAAGGTAGCAGTGGTATTTTTCTTCTTTTGAGCCCCAAATAAGTTTCAATCCTCCTCATGGCTCTCGTATAACTGATTCTGTCATCCAACTCTTCCAAAGCTCTGATCAGCAATACCCTTTTTCTTATAGGTATTCAGTTCTCCACACAATTTTGATCATTGAGCTGCAATCTGTTATCCAACTGAAGCCTTATTACTTTTAAAGTAGCATCTAAATACTTAGCAATCTCGTTGAATCTAAAAAACCTCTTCCCATTTTTCTCATTCTTATATATCACCCCAAACTCTGGATCTTCCAAAATCATGAATAATGGGTAATTCTCCATGTTAGGTATCATCTGATTCGACCTTATCATATTCACAATAGGTTGGCCACTTTCAATACCGAGTTAAAAGTCATAGCAATACGAGTACGTTAAGTGTCAGTGATAGAATCTTTTAATAGCATTCAGAGCAATAGTGATAGCCTCCTTATTAATAGTCAAATCTCTGAAGTAGTGGTACATGATTTCAAAATCTTCAATCAGTAAGTGACAAAAATCAGCTTCAAAGAAATTATAAATTGCTCCATCTTGCCTTTACACCACAAACACGGTATACCAGATCTTGTAGAACTTTTTGGCAAACACTTCTTTGATAGATACAATCAACTTCTGAACGTAGTGAACTGGTTGAGACTTAGCCTTCATCAGATTAAAATACTCGAACTTGAATGCGTCTGACTGATCATTAACCCCGATAACAGCATATGGATTTAGTCTCCGGATATAATGAGCAAAGATTCTACGTTCAGAATCTTCAAGGAAGGGTGTTATGAGTTTGAGTAAACGAAGTTTTTCTTCGACTAGATTGATTTGAGGTCGTTTGGATGTTGAAGGATCAGCTTGAGAACTAGATGGGTTGGATGGACCGGCTTCATCAGATTGAACATTTGGGATAACAGGTGAAACAACAGGTTCTCAGCTTTCACATGAACAAGTTCAGGCTGCGTAGTTGCAGGCTTTACTGGTATAGACTGGCTGACAATAACATTGATTACCGAAACTACAAGAACCATGGAAACAATACTTTCAGAATTAACCGGGAGCTCAGGAGTAGTGATAGGACTTACATGAATTTCACCCGACGTTACTGGACCATACAGTTGTTGCAGAAATTTAGTTTCCTTTTCATTAAATTCTTGCTGATTTTGATTCAAGGAAGCTTCAGATACAGAAATAGTCAGCAAATCATCAAACTCCTCTTTTATTCTCCAAAACTTTTCACACTCATCATCGTTATCATCTTCATCATCTGAGATGACATTTATCACCTCAACATACAAATCTGTTATCTCCCTTATCTCCTCCATATTAACCTCAGGATTTTTAATTGTTGGTTCAACATTTGGATCCACATACAAGATAATCTGCCTTCCACTTTCATCACCTTGGGCACCGGATTCAAACATCTGTACCGCATCATCAGTATTGGCTTCATTACCCAAATTTTTAGATCTGGAAGCTTCAGAAATTCTTTGTCTCTTATTCATCTCCCCCTCATGATCATTATGATCATCATCATCATGATCATGCATCCATTTCACTCCTTGAGCTTGATCTTTACAGATTGACTCTAACGCACCGACTCGTTCAGTTAGATTATCAAATGAGGTCTGCATAGATTTGAGACTGGAAACAATTTCTATCTTGAACTCTGAAAAATCTGTTGAACTGACTGATGTAGAAGCAGTTGATTGAGGTGGAACAGTTGGTATAGATTGAAAGTTCCGAAGTAAAGTCATCTGATATTTGGTATTGGGATCTTCAAGAGAAATTGATAACAACTTGGCAAAAAGCATGTCTTTCGGCTCATCTATGGTAGGATCTGAATTTGGTTGTTGGACGGGTGGTGGTGTCAGTGTCTGCTCAGGCTCCTTCTCAACAATCGGATCCTTACCCTTCAACAATCTCTTTATGTAATCTAACTCCTTTAGCATACGATCTTCAACAGCCATTAGGGCGCCGTTGAGAAACTCCCTTGACACAAAGTTGGGTAAACTAACACCAGGGTCACTTAGACTTCTTGTTGACATAATTGTTGAATGTACAACTATGTGACCTACGTTCAATGTTGGAATAGTGTTAACATTGGTAGGACTTCCACTCACTCCTCGTAGTCCAATAGTAGGATCTACTCTGAGTGTTCCGGTCGGGTCAACGAGACATCCGACATTAGCCGGTAAAGATGTTTGTGTCCTAGCAAAAGATAAAATATTCTCAAGTGGTTCTAGACTGACACGTGCATGAATTGAAGGCGAAGACTGGGGCAGAAGTCTTTCTGTTTCAATACCTAAACTCTCTTAGTGAGAGAAAGGTAGATTATGTGCAAAATCCCCGTGCGAAGATGAAACAACTTCCTGTTGAGAGGTAGTTGAGTGGGTGGCTTGGGTGTGCAAATGCGTTAGTGGGCGACTAATGTCTTTTTCAATACCAGATCCCAACACATGAGATCTAGTAGTGGATGTGGCTGCCCGTCTGGAATAGTAAGTTAGGGTAGCACTAACACTCACATCATTTTTTTCTTTCCTTTCACTCAATATCCCACTTTCAAGATTTTCAACTAAATCTCCCTCAGTCTTCCATATGACTCCCACAGTGTTAGATACAACTGCATCTAACTTATCTTCATTAAATTGAGGAAATTCATGTAGCTCAAAGACAGTAGAAGCACCACCATGGTTGTTATCATCATCACTACCATCATCATCATCATCATCAGAATGATCATCAACTTGCATATCCTCAGCTGATTTCGACGCTTTGACAGATTCAAAACTATCACTAGAGAGTCCAAGTGCTCCAACATCAGAAGCAACACCAATGTGTGAAGGAATGAGTGCTTCGTTGGCTTAGACCATAGAGTCATCTAGAGGTGTGTCCGAAGACGATGACCCTATGTCTTCAAGTTCTAAATTCTGACCAAAACCAGTTCTCCTCTAGGAATTTTCCCCCTGCTCTCCCCGTTCAGTAGACCTTACATACTGAACCCTCACCGACGCCTCTACTCTAAGAGTTGAGTCCTGGGTAGGTCCCTCCGGATCTGGCTGGACCATAGACTCGTGATATTCCCTAATGAACTCAACGTTCGGATCAACATAGTTTAAAAGAGCATCTAGAATAGACATGGAATACGGGAATGTACCTTTTTGATTCTGGAAGTACCTCATAGCTTTCTCCAGACCAGGAGGATATCGGATTCTCCTTGGAATTTCTTTGTTGGATCGCATCATACTGTGCACGATCAGCTACATGAATCGCTGATACAACAGAAACTTTCTTGCCTTGTTAGATTTCTTAGCTTCAAGTCGCTCGTACAGTTCATTCCAGAATATGACTGAGTAGTCAACGTGTAGATCATAGACAACAACATGGAACAGCTTCAGAATATGAACACTGGCGTTGTCGATAGCAGTGTGCTTTGACGTCAGACATCGATTGATAACGGAGAAAAATGCATACCAAACCGATGGAAGATTTCCTTTGTGGATTTTACTGACTTGATCTAATTCCCCAACGTATCCCAAGGCACAAATAGCAGCTAAGACTTCATCTTCGGAGGGGAAAAATCAAATGAATCACGGCTAACTCTGGAATTTGGTTCGGGAAAACGAAGTACAAGCCTCAAACGGTGGTAGTCGAGGGATGTGATGTACTCATCAATCTGAATCTCCAACCTCGGACGGCCATTCTCAAAGACAAAAGTGATTGTCTTCCATGATTGCTGAACATAGATCATAAGAACGTTAACTGTCTGAGCCAAGGCATAGGGCAACGGATGTCCCCTCAGAATCTCCGTCACAACAGGATTGATGATGATGTTGTCAAAACCAGAGTGATGGTTATTTGCTTTGATCTCCACATACTCATTTGGATGAATGAGTGCATGATTTGGATTTCCCTCAGTTGTTGCGGATGGATTTCTGGATCAAGCTGATCGCAAAGGTGTTTCAAGAGTTGCCATCGAGATGTGTTCACCAAATCCTTGAATTGGGATTTTTTGCTCAGACTGATCATGGGATGCCATTTGAACCGTTGTTGTGGAATAATAGTTCAAAAAAATTAGTTTTGCAAAAATTCACTTTTTGAAAAATTTTGAAAAAAATTTCTAAGTATGGTTGTCGCAAGTCAAAGGAAAAGACAGATTCAAAGCTGCTTGTCGCAAACCATTGAAGCAAACAAGTAACTTATCGCAAGTAATGAATTGCGAGAAGTGTACTTGTCACAAACCAAAGAGAACATCCACTTATCGTAAACCTTTGGTTGCGATAACTGGAGTTAGACAAATTTTACAAAAAAAAACTTTTCGCAAACAATAAGAATACAGAAACTTGTCGCAATGCACAAAAACTTGCACTTATCACAAGTTCATACACCCAGAATCAAAATCAACCAAAACTTGATTTTGAACAAAGAAATACACTCAGATACGTGATAGGGCGGGTATCACCCCCTATATCTAACCGCAAGTGTACGGTGTCGAAATCAAGTAATAATGTACGGAAGTACGAGTATCGAATCACGGGGAACTAGGAACTAAGTATCACAATTACTATAATCACTATTAACTGAACTGTCAAAATTGAGAGATGGTTGGTATTAAACTAATTAATTGCAATAAGAAAATCACAAACGAAACAGAAACAGCTTAAGGAACTTTGATAGAGAAAACCGTTGAGGGTTGGAAATCCTTAGGTTTTCACATACGAATATCTAAAATCACCTTAATGAATACCCAATCTCTAAAATCACTGTTGTTCTCTTTCGAGCAACATCAGGTTTTATTTTGAAAAGGACAAGTTTTATCTTTCGATCTCAACCTATGGATTTCAAAACACATTAAGCGTAAGATTCATGTTTGAACGGATATATTTTATCTCTCGATCTCAACCTAAATGGTTCAATTAGGACTAAGGCGTATTCGGTATATCTCTATCACCAAATTCTCGCCTTACGCATGCAATTCCTAGTTCTAGCTAACAGTTAATTCTCTCGAACTCAACTGGAAACAACAAAACAATTGAAAGCTAGCTAAACTCTCAAAAGCATTAAGAATCAAATTACATGCATTCATTAAAAAGGAAAACCGATAAACGTTCAAGTCATTTGTTCATATGCTTACAAACCTAATTCAATCCAACCCCCAACATCTAAAGATTAGTTCATGATGTTGGGGGACAAAAACTCAAGAAAAGGGATGAAAAACTGTATGTAAACATGATAACGTGAATGTGAAAGATGTAGTGATAAACTCCCTTCTCCCGGCTCTAATCCGCGTCTCTTCGTGACTTCCTCTTCGGTTGATCCTCTCTCGTGACTCCAAAAGATGTAAACTATCTCCCAAAATCGCTGCCGTTCGTCGTGTGTGAGTTGCGTATCGAGCGTGACCTAAAATCTGGAACAAAAGCTGAAATTCGCGAAACAGATGGCCCTGCGACTTGTCACGCGACTTGCAAGTCGCGTGGCAAGTCGCCCGCTTTTCTAAGTGTGTCTGGGTCAGTTTCAGGTTCGCGGTTCGGGTCCTGGTTCGGGCGCGGGTCTTGGGCTTGGATCTCGGGCTTTCGTTGGCTTCGTTTTGGACTCGTTTTAGGCTCTTTTTAGCTTCTTTTCTCGATGAACGTTGTCTTTTGGATTACCTGTTCATTTCACTATATAAACCATTAAAAATCCGCTTCTTTGCTTAAATACAAGCCAATCTCATTGGTTTGAGAACCGAAAATAACGCCAAAAAGTGGCGTTATCAACAACCCCAAACCGAGCGTTGCTTGTCCTCAAGCAAATCAGCGATAAAAATAGAGTAAAAGCACATATGAGAGAAATGATAATAACTGCACAACTCCCAATCGGTACCATGTAATGCACTGGTGATTTCCCATACCCGTGAATGCCTATCTCACTCTCGCCTCATTCCTATTCCGTTTGATCTATGACCTTCCATTGTAAGTTGAACTCGTGACTGCTCCGTTTCCATTAAGGTTGTTCTAGGTCCAGACATACTAAGGAAAACATTTCGCCTCGACCCTACCTCACGGGATACTCTCGTTTCACTCGAACCTAGGTTGTCGCACATGTTGTCATGTTTAGGGAGGTTATGTACAAGAATACTCAAAATTCACATGACAACTCTAAAGAAAGACGCACAATTGTCCAAAAATTGATCTCAGAAGGGAATCAAGTAGCAAGACAGGGAATATCAGTAAAGGTGGTCGTATACCCTAATCACATTTTCCAGAAGATCATCCAGGTCTTTACAAGGGTTGTAGCGGGGCTAGGGTTATGGCTAAGAAGTGAAGGGTAAAACGGTACAAAGATCCTTGGTGTGTCACGCTTTAGCAATTCTGAACTTCCTAGCTTTCTATCCTATCACTTGGCCCTTTTGTCACTATTGGAGTTGCATTGACTCACTTATTTTCAGCTATAGATAGTTGTCTAAACTAACTGGATATTTAAATATATATATATTTTTTTAATTGGGGATGCATTGGCCCTCTTTTCTATTTCTTGGGTTACATTGACCCAATTTATTCTCAATGACTGACCTGTACTATTTTCTTTTCCGCTCTATCTTTCATAGTTCATTACCGCTTCTAGTTGACACACTTTCGGATAGGGTTGGCTGAGGCTTTTGGCTCGGGTTTAAAGGTGGGTCTGAAATGAACAAATGGTGAGTGTTTGGCTACAAAGGGGATTATGGTTACACACATATGGGTGAAAAGGTACGATAGCTAAAAACAGGGTTAAACATACACACAATGCCTGGAATCACATCTTAAGGTCCACACGATTTGGTCTACTATACCCTTTCCCAATATCCTGATGGTTGTCTTTGCTACTCAATGCGATAATATAGCGAGATCATTCTATATTCACGACAAGGAACTCGAAAAAATGTATACGATTTTCGTGTATGGATCCCTCGAAATGAAAGACGTCTTTTAGGCTCAAGACTCGCTATTTGGTGGTCTCCACTAATGTCCCTAGTCATGTCCTTTCCCGGTCCTTTCCTAATGGTCACGTCACTATCACAAGATTCTTCCTACAATGGTTGGTCTCGATCATTCAAAACAAAAAATTTAGCTAAAGTGATCTAGGTGCTCAGAAGTGCAGGAAATCTATGTGCATAACGTGGGCCCGATTGGACAACCCCAAACATTACCCACACATTGTCCCCAATGTGCAAGTGTCGGCGTAGGCGATACTAAGAACAAGTATCGTTGTGCGGTTATTACAGGTATTAGACAGGCAAGGCATAACATTAAGTACAAGCATCAAAGAGCTATTCTCATTTTCAAAAACATGGCCACCCCAAACCTAGGCCGTGGCCTAGGTTTGTCAAACAAAGCCAACCCCAAACCTCGGTGAAACCGAGGTTTGCACAGGGATAAAAGTGAGTGTATAGATGTTGAAAAGATGAGGCACCCCAAACCTAAGTGAAACTTAGGTTTGTTGCATCTCGTTAATAAATAAGAAACCAAACATCTTACACCACTCGTTACACACAAAGTTGAGAACATACCTGTTTGCCCGGACGGAGGATATTATCTTGAAAGATTTGAGCGCCAATCAGGGGAGATGGAGAGCGAGAAAGCAAACACACAAGAAACAAAGCAACAGACGAAAGAACACAGAAAAACGAAACACACAAAGCAAGAAAACGAACACGGCACGAAAATAGGGGAACCCACGCGGTTTGGCGCGCGGTTTGGAAACCGCGGCACAAGCCGCGTAACCCACTGTTTGGAAAACCATCCAGAGACCCCCGCGACTTGGCACGCGGTTTGGAAGCCGCGCGCCAAACCGCGTAAGTCTCTGTTTTAGTTGTTTTTGATTTTTTTTTTGATTTTTTGATTTTTATTGCTTTTTCGTAACTAAAACACACTCAAAAACGAAAATATAAAAGAAAACGAACCTCGGTGGGTTGCCTCCCACCCAGCACCTTGGTTAAAGCCGTGGCACGACTATATGGATCTCAGCTTCGCTCGGTATCCGCAGAATCGAATCGCCCACACTTGCGGTTCTTCGCGGATTCTTCCACATCTGGCCTTCCATGACCATCCCCGTCTCTACGCCTTCCATGCTCGAACATCTTGAAAACCTCTTTCTCATCACCAACTCTTAAGGTCATCTCTCCTTCCTCCACATCTATCAACGCTCTACTTGTGGCCAAGAATGATCTCCCCAAAATGAGCGGGACCTCTACATCTTCATCAACGTCCAGCACCACGAAGTCCACCGGGAAATAAAAACTTCCAACCTTGATGAGCACATCTTCTATCACTTCGTACGGGTATACGATCGATCTATCTGCGAGCTTGAGCGTCATGAACGTCGGCTGCACTTCTCCCAATCCCAGTTTCCTGAAAACAGATAAAGGCATTAAATTAATAATAGCTCCTAAATCAGATAATACCTTATCAAAAGAAAACTTCCCAATTTGAATAGGGGTTGAAAAACTCCCAGGATCTTTGAGCTTCGGGGGAAGCTTGTTCTGAATAATTGCGCTGCACTCCTCAGTAAGTGCAACGGTGGACTGGTGATCGATCGCCCTCTTCTTGGATAGAATCTCTTTCATGAACTTCATGTATGAGGGCATTTGTGCCAACGCATCTGCAAAAGGGATGTTAATATGCAATTTCTTAAAAACATCAAGAAATTTAGAAAAGTTAAGATCATCCCTTTGGGCTTTAAGCCTATTCGGATATGGAACTATCGGGACTACCGGCTTGACCGGTGTTTGCTTTGCCTTCGTCGCTTCACTCTTCTTGCTCTCTTCAACCTTTAAGTTCTCTTCAATCACCACCTCTTCATCAACCTCTAGCTCATCCACCTCTATGGTCTCAACCTTTTTCTCTTTAGGCTCGGGTTCCCTTGATGGCGGCTCTCGTGTTGTGTCTCCACTCAGCTCCTTGCCACTTCTCAGATAGATGGCATTACACTCCTCCCTTGGTTTCTTTTCAGTCATGCTCGGGAATGTGCCGAGGGCTTGGTTTTGTAGGGCTTTGGAGATTTGCCCCACTTGTCTCTCGAGGATCTTGATGGAGGCGGTGTTCTGATCAGTTGCCGCCTTGACCGTGCTCGCCAACTCTCCAACCGTGATGTCCATCTTTGCCATGAACTTCATCATCATATCTTCCAGCCCCGGCTTCTTCTCCCCGGATTGTCCTTCGTTCCTTTGGTTGAAACCTGGAGGACGGTAAACATTGTTAGCATTAGGATAATTAGCAAAGTTAGAAGAATTACCTTGCTGTTATTGCCCTTGAGGTTGACTCCATGAGAAGTTCGGGTGCTTCTTCCACCCCTCATTGTATGTGTTCGAAAACGGATCATTCCTCGGCTGATGGTTGCGATTTTGTAAGAACTGAACCTGTTCAGGTTCTTGAGGACTGCCTCCCTTCAGATGGTTCGTGATAAAAGCTAGTTGAGCTTTTAGTTCTTTCAACTCATCATTTTCTTGAACGCTCGCGACTCTTCTTATGGCTGATATTGGAGTAGAAAAACTTTGCTCGGCCAGATTCTCGATCAGCTCGCATGCTTCTTCATAAGATTTATCCATCAGTGTTCCACCCGATGCGGCAGTGATATCGTTTTTGAACTGCGGGTGGAGTCCACTAAAGAATGTCTGGATGATGACCCATCCGTGCAACCCGTGATGTGGACACTTCTTCAACATGTCTTTATATCGCTACCATGCCTCATATAGGGTCTCTTGGTCCCATTGCGTGAAGTGTGTAATATCGGCCATTAACTGCGCGGTTCTTCCCGGTGGGAAGAATTTCTGAAGGAATGCGGCTTTCAGGTCTGCCCATGTAGTGATCTGATCCGCTGGCAAACCTTCTATCCAAATTTCAGCTCTACCCTTGAGTGAGAAGCTGAATAGTCTTAGCTTGATGGCATTTTCCTCCATCCCATTGATCTTGAACGTATTGAAAATCCGTTCAAACGCGCGAAGATGTGCATGGGGGTCTTCAGTTGGCGCTCCCCCGAACTGATTCTGCTGTACCATGACGATGGTTCTCGACTTAATCTCGAAGTAGTTTGCTGCAGTAGCGGGCGGTTGGATGCCTATCCGTGCGGTTGCCACGTTTGGATTGGCAAATGACCACTTCGGAACTCTCGCCAGAGGCGGCGGAGGATTGTTGCGAGGAGGTGCTTCGTCGGCCATCTCAATCTTGATATCTTTTTTGGCTTTTGTTTCTTTTCGTAAACGGCGGGCAGTTCTTTCAATCTCCGGATCGATTGGTTCGATTCCTTCCCCTCGGGTTTTCCTTGGCATAAACCAATTAGCACCTGAAACGGAAAGAAAACAAATTTAGCAATCCAAAAACTGAAGTGATGAAATAAAATAAATAAATAAAAGAAAATTGTTCAATCTAATAGCGCTTATAGCTGGTAGTGCTATCAGTTGCAACTAGTTCCCCGGCAACGGCGCCAAAAACATGATAGGGCGGGTATCACCCCCCCTATATCTAACCGCAAGTGTACGGTGTCGAAATCAAGTAATAATGTACGGAAGTACGAGTATCGAATCACGGGGAACTAGGAACTAAGTATCATAATTACTATAATCACTATTAACTGAACTATCGAAATTGAGAGATGGTTGGTATTAAACTAATTAATTGCAATAAGAAAATCACAAACGAAACAGAAACAGCTTAAGAACTTTGATAGAGAAAACTATTTGAGGGTTGGAAATCCTTAGGTTTTAACATACGAATATCTGACTTAAAACAATTACCAGTTAATCCTCTTAATGAATACCCAATCTCTAAAATCACCGTTGTTCTCTTTCGAGCAACATCGGGTTTTATTTTGAAAAGGACAAGTTTTATCTTTCGATCTCAACCTATGGATTTCAAAACACATTAAGCGTAAGATTCATGTTTGAACGGACATATTTTATCTCTCGATCTCAACCTAAATGGTTCAATTAGGACTAAGGCGTATTCGTATATCTCTATCACCAAATTCTCGCCTTAGGCATTCAATTCCTAGTTCTAGCTAACAGTTAATTCTCTCGAACTCAACTGGAAACAACA
>JAWVWS010001161.1:0-25000 GCA_033807775.1 Saussurea involucrata
TTAGGCGATATTGGTGTCATAAGGCAGGATGAGGGAGCTACAGTCGAAAATATTGAAAAAGTGAGCCGAGAGAGTGTTAGAAAAGAAATGGAAGAGCATGTGACAGGATCACATAAAGTTTTAACTAGTGATCCTCCCCAAACCACATTAAACCGGGTAGCCGCATCTACTGTCAATGATCATACGTCACCGTTGCGCATTGAAACAGACATGGTGGACCCAGCCATGCAGTGCACAACCCCACTAAGCCACTCATCGGATTCTCAACAAGCCGATGTTTCATTCAGCACAAGGGATAAAGCACAACTTCTATCGGGAACACATCCGGTGTTTGCTGATATTGAATTAGGTAGGCTCCTGCCCTGGCCACCGCCATTTATTCCGCGCACATCGAGTCTAGTGCCATTTGGTAGAACATCTTTTCCCAGGACACGAGCGCCGGTATCACATTAAGTTGGAGGCTTCCGTTCCTCAACCGGAACACCCAGAGTGAGGCCACCATTCGTTGGTGTCTCGAGAGGACAGGGTGGAAGACATGTCAGTGCTACATCTATGCCAACACTGAACACATGCCGTACAGTTTCTACAACTGCTACGTCAACCGGTAACCTACGTGGTCCGAGTGGTAATTTTACCCGTGTTACTCCTGATGAAGTGTTTGAAATGCTAGGTCCGCCCCCGCACTACATTACTTTGGACTTATTAAAAGCGTCTTTAGCATCAATCAACAATTCTTACAAGCTTCACTGTAAAGAAATGCAAGAGACAGTTGACAGACTTTCAGCAGAAGTTAGCAAAGCAATTAAAGGGAAAGGCATAGCAGAATCTTCTTCAGTTCCTGAATCTCAACCATCTGATACCCAACCAAGATCTCAACCTCCACAATCACCATCTCTTCATACCATTCCAACACATCAGCTCAAATCAGAGCTCCTAGCCCGGTTACTTGCCCAAGGAGATAGTAAGACCAACGAAGAAGTATATTTGGTAGGCCTACTCCGAAGACAAACTGACACCCAAATCTAACTACCCACTAGCACTGATTTCCAAACTCTTAATACCTCAATCTGAGACATGACCGATGCCATGATGTCAGGTTTCACATCCCAATCTGATAGAGTTAAAATTTTAGAACAGACATGTGGTATTCAAGGTCAAGGATCAAAGAGACGTATACATGATGATCAGGACGATCTTGATCAACATGAGGGGGAGAAGAGAGCCAGAGTTTGAGAGTCAAGTGGTGTTCATGCTGAAAATACTAGGGGATTAGATCAAGCAGTAACTGAGGGGACAGGTGGACAAGGAAATGATGTGGTTCAGGTTGATAATATTGAAGTCCTAGCTGATGCCACACCTAGGGTTGAAAAGCCTCAAGGTGGTGACAATCGGACAACTGAAGAACATATGGCAAATAATCTTATTGTTGACTACGTTTATATAGATTCAGAAGAAGAAGAGCCGGAGAAAACAAATGTCAAGATAAAAGAAGAGTTGGATGATGTGTTTGACACAAATGGAGCACATGCTATTGATCCTAAATCTGATGATGATAACTCTCAACCACAACAACTGAATGAAAAAGGTACTAGTACATCATCGCAGAATATTCCGGTAAATACTAATGGCAAGATAAGAGATCCCATCTCAGATGTTGATCTCCGCTTTTATCAGAATCTGATTGATGATAAACCTAACTACACTGGGACAGGAGAAAGAGTAAGGATACTCACACCATTCCAAGAGAGTGCAAGAAAGGATTTGTTTGTGAAGAACATTCAGAGGATCGACTTGGTAAAAGTGTACGAAATTGAGAAGTGGCCTGCTCTTCACCGAGCATAATTTCTGCACGTAATGAGGAATAAAGACCTGGAGATGAATGTTGTAAGGTCTGATAAAATGATTATAAAGATTCTGAAGATAGAGTCACACAAATTGTTAAATGTCTGGTATCCTCAGTTTACAGTCATAAGATCTGATGGTTCAGAATGGTTCTTCACGAAAGCTGATTACAAGAGCTTAAAGTTGGACGACCTACTAAGTTTATACGAAATTCTTGCTCGTACCCCCGACAAGAAGATAGAATGGTCTGCTGCTTATCAGAGTGTCAGGAAATATGGTAAAGTTTGCTTATCTAACCGACTTTCAGATGGCCTTAGAACCAAATCAGACTAGAATGAACCTCTAAAGACCCAACAAGAGACTTATTGACATCCAAGGTATCCCTGTTTACTCTGTTCTTAATAAACATGAACTCGGAGTTGTCTACTTCAATCAAAAGAAGAAGAAGAGATTCCTGAGAATCTGTGAAGTAAACAAATACTGCGATGGGACGCTCAAATTGATTCGAATCCAACTGGAGAGTAAGCTCGGACTTGATGAAAGTGGGGAAGTCAAGCTAAAGGAGAAAGAGAAGAAGCTGATACGACAAGTTCTTGATGCCTTCAACTACCGACAAGAGTACCGGAACGAACTTAGAAGATTTGAGATCATCTTCGGGATTCGAAAGAAACGCGTGACTCCAGTGAATGCCTAAATCTTTTGCCTCTACTTTGATACAAAAGGGGAGATTGTTAGTGCCCTAACTAGCACCTTGTATCAAGTAGAGGGGCCGTATTGAAACTTTATTATTTGCAACCTATTTAAGGTTTTTCCCTTGTAATTTTGTAGGGTGTCATTCCATTTCTTCCCAGTACATTTCTACACTTCTATCCATTTCATCACATTGTGTACTTGAGGATTTTGATCTTAATAGAGGGATGACTTATTGATATCTATTGGTTATATTGAATGCTTGTTCTGGGATCATACAATTTCTCTGGCATGTCCATACCATGCAAACGTGCATGAAAATAAAAAAACCACTTCATATATAGTCCCCATTTTTATTCAATAAACCCTACTCTTTTAATAGGTTTCATAGGACCTTCTTGTATGGATTTCACAATGAAGTCCCTATTTTCTTGTCTTTCAATATAGTCCATAAACCGATCCTTCCATATCTTAAAATCTTTAGGAAAGAGAACATGAGGTTTATCTATTGATCATATGACTAACAGATCATTGGTAGTCATTGTAAGAATACTTGTTTATGATCGTTTAGCAACCTTCTGATCAGAGTATAAAACTTTATACCACAAACACTATTTTATCGCAACCAACTAATTGCCGCACACCAAACTTTTGTCGCAAGAAGCACTTTGTCGCACACAAAACTTTGTCGCAGGAAAATCCCAATCACTCGATAAAATCTTATCGCAGATAAGGGAATGCGATAAAGACCAAATTTGGTTTTGTCGCAACAGACACTTGCGATAAAACACTGTTCACTGATAGGCACGTGCGATATACCACAGTTATCGCATACAACAGGCGCGATAAAAAACCTTGCGATGAAAATACTTGCAATAACAAAGAACTAGTTCGGTTCGATAACTATGAACAATCACTGATGCGATAACTATGAAGATCAAATCAATCCTAAGTGCAATCCTCAGCACAAGTCCAAATAAGCTGAAAATTGGTACGTAGGTTTGCGAGGTGATTCTGGACACTTTTAATACTAGCAATTTTGTCCAAATCCAAGCAGAAATAGCAAATTCGATCCCAAAACAGTGTTCTTGTGGATTCCAGATTAGTGCATATAACAATAGAAATCAACAGGTAAACGACAAGTCGGAATGATTTCCACAGGTCATCCAATTCACTATGAATATTAGAGAGAATTACAATGCAAGTGTTTGAATGATAATGACGATTCGCTCTAATCTCTAAACAAACTAAACATTATATACCATGGGCCCTAAACAAGCAAGCCCATGGCCCATTTCATTATAAGGCTAAAAATGAATAATAAAAGTTTAACCCTTGAACTTTTATTCAACCTGATTTTATCCCTAACAATCACCCCCTTTGAATTGAAGTTCTAGTTCGCGCCAGTTCTCGACGTATCTCTTAGAAGCGCAAAGTGGATCTCGAACATTCGGATGGCTCGGCGGTAGTCGATGCGATCTTCAATCACTTCTACTGCTTCTTGAGCGGTTATCTCATTTGAATTGGGAACAAACGAAGACTTTCGGTTTTCAGATTCAAAAGTGATGATGTTTCGAAGAGCAACTCTGACTTTGAGGAGTGTGCCATTGCATAATCTGTTGACCTGGCTAAAGCGTAGAAACCTCTTTTCTTTCTGATCATTGAGGTATACTATCCCAAATTCCGGTTCTAGAAGCAGTGCGTTTTCGGGATACATCTTCAGCTCGGATACTTTCAGGTTCGGTTTCAGCAGGTTTATCTTCTTTGCTTTGTGCTCGAATCCCATTTGAAAGTCAGTGAAGTAGGACATCATGATTGTTTGAATTAGGAATCGACGGACAACCTCGAGCGCTTTGGTTACATGAAGTGGTCGGATGGTTTTAGTTCGGAGGTCTTTCAGTAGAGCGTGGAAGTCGAACGGTCTGAGGTTCTTAAAGTCAGCTCCGGAAAGTCTCCATTCATTACCGTCTTCGCGTAGGACGGTGAATACTGGAAATATGACTCTAAGGATTCGGCATGTTTGGATGTTAAGCACTTCAGAGATTTTGTGCTTAGTTCAGACTTGGCTAACTGGCAGACACCACTTCATGGCATTTATGTACTGGCTTTGGTATTCCTTGTCGAAATGGGAAATCCCAAGGCAAAATGTTGGCTCGATGGGGCGTAACCTGTGAACATAGAGCTTCTTCAGTGATTCCTCCAGGTGAGGAATAAGGATCATGATCTTCTCCCATCGGAGTTGTTGCTGTGGAGGAGAAGGATGATCAGAAGCTGTTGGTTGTTAAGGAGATGTCAGATTTGTAGCAGTTGAAGTATAGGGTATCGTAGAAGTGTGGGCAGGTGTACCATACAGATTTTGTGGTAGAAACTGGTCATAATCAACGTTGTCGTCTTCATTAGTAGGAAAGATCAAATTTACCTGGAGATTTATTGCACTGGCGGCTTTTTCGTACCATGTATTTTCAGTCTCGGGGTCGATCTCGGAATCTGGATCAATCAGATCAAGTGCAGGCCTTTCTGATGCAGAATAAGTGACCAATTCGTGTGATTCTTCCTCAGACTTTTCAACTGTTGGGTCTTCGTCGTCTGAGATATCCATGTCGATAACCATCTCAGCTAAGCTCAACTGGGCTTCAGGTTGGTCTTCGGTTGCAGTTGCAACAGTTGATGGTTCTGGTTGAACCACGGTTGTTTCAGTGACGATTGGCTCAGTCTCAGACAGCTTCTGTCTCTTGTTCTCCCGTCACGATGATCAGAATCATCCTGGTTATCGTGCCGTCTCTTGAGTCCGCCAGCTTGACTCTTGCAGGTGTCTTCGAGTGAGCCGACTCTTTCGGACAAAGTTTTGAGCGCTTGTTGAATGTCCTTGAGAGTCGCGTCAAGCTGGTCCAATCTGTTGGTTATGGATGACGAAGGAGCAGATACCTGGGAGCGTAGAACTGAGACCAGGTCCACTTCGGTAGAGGCATCGGTGTCGGTATATTGGAGCAGTTAAGCCAGAAGCATCGTCTTGAGTGTGTCCATCGAATAAGTTGGCTGAACGGGAGCCGGTGGAGGTGTTGGTGTGGTTTCAGATTCGACTACCTTCTCTTTTCCTTTGATCAAGCTCTTGAGTTTGTCGAGCTCGGTGGTGAACTGCTGCTCCATTGCCTCGCGGACAGCCTTTAGGGCACCGTCCAGATATTCCCTTGACATTACGTCGGGTGACTTAACTCCGGGATCACTTAGATTACCCGTTGAGGCATCTACCTTAGAGGTAGAGCCACCTACGTTCACGATTGGCAATGGTGTGGCCGTGGTAGGATTTCCTTCCGATCCTCGCGTTCCGCTCGAAAGCTGAGACACTACGGAAGTTCCGATCGGGTCACGAAGAGCACCGATTTGGGAAGTCTCGTCCTGTGTCCTAGCCGAAGAAAGTATTAAATAGACTCGAAAGTGCATCCAAAGAAGTCGAGACCAGGGGAGGCTGGTCTTATGTTTCAATACCAATACTCTCTGAGTGAGAGATCGGTAGACGTTGTGCTAAGTCCCCGTGCAAGATTGAAACATCCGTCTGTTGAGAGACGGATGAGTGGCTATGGAGGTTGTGCAACTGCGCCGCTAGGTCCACGATGGCTTCTTCAATACCTTTTCCCAACGGGTGAGACAAGGTAGCAGAGGTCGCTACCTGGATGACGCTGGTTTGGGGTCGCTCTAGAGCCTTACTAGTCCTAATGCTCGTCCTCTCTTGGTTCTTTTTCGATCTCCATTCTCTCCGACTCGCCTGTTCTAGATTTTCAACTGATTCTCCTTCCACTCTCCTTGTGTCTCCCGTAATAGGCTGAGTTCTTCAATACCTTATCCCAACGGATGAGACAAGGTAGCAGATGTCGCTACCTGGATGACGCTAGTTTGGGGTCGCTCTCGAGCCTTACTAGTCCTAATGCTCGTCCTCTCTTGGTTCTTTTCGATCTCCATTCTCTCCGACTCGCCTGTTCTAGATTTTCAACTGATTCTCCCTCCGCTCTCCTTGTGTCTCCCGTAATAGGTTGAGTAGTAGGGATGAGGGGGTGTAGGTGAGTTAGACGGGGATCTTTAGATCAACGGAGGATGACGGCCGATACGATGTGGAATATGGGATGCACGAATGGCTTGGTCTATATCGGTGTCCGTGTTGTCGGACTCGACAGTTTCTACCTAGGTAAACGGAGATATCGGCTCAGTTGTGTCCGTACAGGGATTTTCTTCGAGTAATGGGGTGGCAGAAATGACCGGAACCTCGTGTGGCTTCGTCAGTTGTACGGGTGGTTTGGATGGGTGGTTGTTGGCTGGTTCCGGGTGGGCTGGATTGGGTGGTACTAGCATGCGTATCTAATGCACCGCCCGCGCCTGTTCCCCTCCCATGTACTCTCAACACACCCCGTCCGGGAGCCCCAGCTAACCGGACTCTACCTCCTCTCATCCTTGGACCCTCACGCCTCTCAGGTCTATGTCCCTGGGGAGGTCCCTCCGGCTCTGGTTGGACCATGGGCGCACCTAGCTCTCTCCTATATTCTAACATACTCGGTGCATTGGGGTCCGCATGTGCCAGTTGGGCTTCAGGTAAGGGCATGGCTATGGCTTCGGACGGGTTGCGAATGACAAGATAGCGTAAATGGAAAGGAGGACATACCGGATGGTTAATTCGTCGCGGTATTCCTGGATTCACGTCCATATGTTGTCTGACTGCCAGTGAGAGGAAGCGTGGGAACGACAGGAACTTCTTCTACTTTGTGCCACCAATTTATCGGATGGCTTGTACTAACTCGCGCCATATCACCATCGCGTAGTCGATGTGGCGGTTGTAGCATATGGCATGAAATAAGCGCAGGAAGTCGCCGGTACACTGATCTATGCCTCTCTATCTGGACGAGAGACACATGTTCAGAATTGTGAACAGTGTATACCAGATGGGCGCCATATATTTGCGGTTGAATGCCGAAGGGCGCTCGAGGGCGTGGTTGTATCCGAGTGCTCGGATCTGCGCACATAGAGTTGTGTCATTGACTGCAGGGTCGTAGGTTGCGCGGCCGCCGACGGTGACTTCGGGCAGTAAGAGCAAACAGCGGAATGACTCAGGCGTAAGCGTGAATGGGTGATTGTCTATCCGCGTCGTGATCGTTTGAGAGTTGGCAGCCATGATGACTTGAGCAGATAGCCATACTTGATAGATGTATAGGACTGGCACGTCAGCCGTTGTAGTGAGGGCCTCACGGAGAGGGTGACCAAGTAGGATGTCCACCACCAAACGGTGTTGTGGTCGGAACTCGGTGGCGTCCAGTTGATGGTTGTTGGCTTCTATTTCAATGCCATGGTCAAGGTGGACCAAAGCATTGCTCGCCTCTTCATCGATGAATTCCTCTTGAGGAGGAATTCACTCATGTGGATGTTGTTGTTGTTCTTGATCTGCCATGTATAATACCTGAAAAGGATCAATGTCAGTAAACAGGCGGATGAACAATTTTCGGGGCGTACCTTGGCAATAATCGGCTCAATTTGGAACAGATTGAGGACTGGCAGTGAGAGAGCAGGGTACTGGACTGTGCAAAGTGTCCGCATAAGTGGAAGTTTCCTGACACACATGGTATCCGGATAACAGGTAGTGTCCGGACAAAACGAGGTTACCGGATGACTTGGTTACCGGACACCTAGACAATCCGGATAGTTGAACTTACCGGAAACCCTTAGGTTTCCGGACAACTAGGGTTACCGGATGGTGTTGGTGTCCGGATAAAATATCTACGCATATGACAGTTTCCGGATGATTTGAATGTGTCCAGATAGTTTGAAACTATCCGGACGACATCCGTACTAATCAGTGTTGCCTAAATCCAACCTCAACCATGTGTTAAAACATTCTAGCAGTGTCGATGTAAGCATATATATGCCCACGAAAGCAAGTGAATCGACCTAGAGCAAAGAAAAATCGACCGAATGTGGGTCAACTTGAACATAGGGTTTCAGAAACCCTTAATTAGATGAATCGAGGGTCGATTCACGGTGGAAATATGCGTGTGAGTGAGCGATAGTATTAGTATGAAGCAATGATGAACATACCTATCGAGTGGAAACAAAATCGAGTGAAAATGAGGAGATGCTGAGGGTTTTCGAACGAGAGAAAAACGAGAGAGTTTGAAAGGGTTTTTGTAAGTATCCGGAGATGTGAATAGGATTTTGTCCGGATGGCTTATATATAGGACCACTTTCCGAGTGGGTCTTACCTGGATACCCATCCGGTCCGGATAGGTGTCTGGTCCGGAAACCTATCCGGATAGGGGTATCCGGAAACCTGTCCGGAAAGTTTGGAAAAATTCCAATTTTGGTCCTTGAGTGTTCAAAAATCCCAAAACCAGTATCTGGTTGACGTTGAAATAACATTCTCTCGCTCCCCCTCGAACTGAGCATGGGGATTTCTCTGCTTCCCCTAAGAATGTGCATGTGAGTGCAATGGAGAGACTGGCACACTTGGAGTATTCACACACAAAAACCTTTGACAGTTAAAAGACAGTTGTGGGACACTCCCCCTCAATAGTAGAAGCTTTGTTCGTGCTCCCCCTGAACACATGAACAACTTGTGAAAGCACAGATATAAATATGGAAAGTAGACGACAGTATTTAACTGAAAAGGAAACACACGTTAAAAGAAAGTAAACAGAAGAAATCTACCTAATTAAGACAAAGAGTTAACCGAAAAGTGTAGACGATACAAGTAGAATACAGATGCGAGAAAGTGTGTACTCAATCATCTGGAGTGTAAACAACAGATGACGAATGGACGGTTTCTCGTAGGTGTATGGAACTTGTATCGGGCACACAATCAGATCAAGTCTTCAGATTTAGCATACCTAACCTGGACACTAGATAATTAAAGCGTTTTTCGTCCAGGGGTTTTGTAAACAGGTCTGCTAACTGATGTTCTGTATTCACAAAGTAGAGTTCGACTGTACCTCTTTCGACGTGAGCCTTGATAAAATGGTATCGAACGTCTATGTGGTTCGTCTTGGTATACTGGACCGGATTGCTGGATATTGCAATAGCTCTCTTCGAGTCACAGTAGATGGGCACCTTGGTGTAAGTGAAACCGTAATCCTTGAGTTGCGTGCGCATCCATATCACTTGAGAACAGCAGCTTGCGGCGGCCACGTATTCCGCCTCGGCAGTCGACGTAGAAACGCGCTGCTGCTTCTTGGATGCCCAACTCACCAGACTATCATCCAAGAACTGCACATGTCCCGATGTGCTCTTCCGATCCGTCAGGCTGCCCGCGTGGTCCGCATCAGAATATGTCGAGAGTTCAAAACCTGTCTCTTTCGGATACCACAAGCCAAGATCAGCAGTACCTCTCAAATAACGAAAACTTCGTTTAACAGCTATTAAATGAGACTCCTTAGGTTTTGACTAAAAACGGGCGCAAAGAAACGTTTAAAACATGATATCCGGTCTACTAGCAGTTAAGTACATTAACGAACCAATAATTCCCCGGTACGTTTTTGTGTTCACATCCTTTCCGTTAGGATCGGCGTGTAACTTTGTACCGGGTTCCATGGGAGTTTTCATTGGTGAGGAATGTTCCATCTGGAATTTCCGAATAATATCTCGAATGAACTTAGCCTGATTTATGAATATCCCGGTAGACAGTTGTTTAACTTGAAGACCGAGGAAAAATTCATCTCACACAACATACTCATTTTAAAATATTGGCCCATTAATTTGGCAAAGTTCTTACAAAATAATGGATTAGTAGAACCGAAAATTATGTCATCGACATACACTTGAACTAACACTATATGACCTTTCTCGTTTTTAATAAAAAGGGTTGTATCGATTTTACCTCGTGAAAATCCCGATTTGATTAAAAACTTAGATATTGTATCATACCAGGCCCGTGGAGCTTGCTTCAACCCGTAAAGCGCCATGTCTAGAATGTAGACATGATTAGGCTTCTTCTCGTCCAGGAACCCGTCCGGTTGCGATACATACACCTCTTCCTTGATCTCTCCGTTGAGGAATGCGGTCTTCACATCCATTTGGAAGACCGTGAAGTTTTTATGCGCGACGTATGCAAGGAACATACGTATTGCATCGATTCTTGCCACCGGAGCGTATGTCTCGTCATAGCCGATCCCTTCTTATTGACGGTATCCCTTGGCCACGAGACGCGCCTTGTTCCGTACAATGATTCCGTCTTCGTCCTTCTTGTTCTTGAAGATCCATTTGGTGCCGATCACCGACTTGTGAGTAGGACGTGGGATAAGTCGCCATACTTTGATGGCCTCAAATTGATTGAGTTCCTCTTGCATGGCCATGACCCAATCCGGATCTTCTAAAGCTTTGTAGACGGTTGTAGGTTCGATCTTACTCAGGAATCCAGAGAAGAGGCAGAAGTTGGCCTATGCGCCTCGCGTTTGGACTGGAGTGGAGGGATCACCGATAATTTGGTGTATGTGATGGGCTCTTGTCCATTTGGTGGTGTGTGGAAGCGGCTGCTGAGTAGAATGTGATGTTTATGGATCCACGTATCCACCAGTTGGAAGGTCTTGAATAGCTTCAAGTGTAATGGGTTGGTTTCTCGGAGGAGACTTAGGAGGATTCGTCGAAGGTTGAGCAACTTCTGGTTCCGGGGAAGGCAGAGGTTGATCTATGAGAGTAGTGAGGACGAATCTTCAGGAGTGATCTCCAGCTCTGATACCAATTGTGGGTTCCGCCGGGGGGATGGTTGTATCAGATAATGTCGATGTTGAGGGCTGAGGTGTCTCTACAGTGATTGTTGGAGTGCTTGTCGAAGGCGGCGGACCGGATAGATTCGCCGAGTCTTCGATTTGAGCAGCTTCAATTCTTGGTTGCGCTGAGACACGAGGGGTAGATGCGTTAAACATATCATCATAAAAGTATTGAAACAGTAAATCTAAATCAGAAAGTTGAGCATTCGACGTAGATGCATGATTCGGATTTACTGCCGTTTGTGCAGATCCCGAACGTGAAAGTTTGGAAGCTAGCACACCAGTTAAACCGGGTTCTGAACTGATATTATCAGAAGCCAAATCTGCGGCTTCGTCTTAGCCTGCATGGAGTATCCTATGAAAACTCCTTAGCCTGCATGGAGTATCCTATGAAAACTCCTTCATCTGCCTTCGGACTGAATTTGCCGAGATCATCTTTGTCATTGAGGACGTAGCACGTGCATCCGAACGTGTGGAAGTACTTGATGTTCGGGATGCGGTTGTTGATGATCTTGTACGGCGTCTTGTTGAACCGCTTGTTGATGATGGAGCGGTTTTGCGTGTAGCATGCAGTTGACACCGCTTCATCCCAGAGAAATAAAGGCAGCTTAGACTGCGACAGCATCGTGCGAGCGGCTTCGACTAGAGTACGGTTGCGTCTTTCTACCACTCCGTTTTTTTGAGGAGTGCGTGCGGCCGAGAAGGTTTGCGAAATACCGACTGATGTCTGGTATTCGTTCACCGTTTGATTTTTAAATGCCGTCCCGTTGTCGGTCCTAATGGTCTGAACTTGCTGTCGAAGATTCAGTTGGATAGTCTTCAGATGGTTGATAATCAGCTCTGGGGTTTCGTTCTTCTAGCGTAGAAACTTAACCCAAGTGTAGCGTGAGAAATCATCCACCATCACCAGGACGTACATGCGTTTGTTGATGCTCTGAACACGTATCGGTCCACACAAATCTATATGGATAAGTTCGAGGGACCGAGACGTGCTCGGAGCGGCCTTCGGCTTATGCGTCGTTCGCTTCATCTTTCCCATTTCGCATGCCCCGCAGAGTCGGTCCTTCACGAATTGAAGGTCGGGCATGCCTTTCACGTGTCCGCCAAGCACCAGTTTGTTGATACTCTTGAAGTTCAGGTGCGAGAGACGTCGGGGCCAAATCCATGCTTGCTGAGAATTAGCCTTTGACATCAGGCAGACAGTGTCATCGGTCTTCAGGGCTGAGAGGTCTATGGTGTAGAGGTTGGTCTTTCGCGTTCCAACCAGCAGTTCAGTTCCGTCGTCAGTGCGGACGCTACACCTTTTGGCTTTGAATTTGACCTCGAGATCTTTATCGCAGAATTGGCCGATGCTGAACAAGTTGTGTCCCAATCCCGCGGCGTATGAGACTTTCTTTATCGTGATCTTGTCTTGGACAATGTCGCCGTAGCCCAGAATCGGCGCCTTGTCATCGTTTCCGAATCTCACGTCTCCGCAATATTTTTCCTTGTAGCTCGTGAGCAGCTCCTTCCTCCCGGTCATGTGCTTGGAGCATCCAGAGTCTAAGTACCACACATGACCTTCCTACATAACGAGATTAGCGGACTTTAGGTACCCATTTGAAAATAGGTCCTGGAGGGTTAGGTTTTACACCTTTCGGAGGGGCCTGTTTTGAGGCAGGTTTCCTCTTGGGTGTAGGTTTAACCTCAGTAAGAGGAACCCGTTTTGAAATGGGTTTCCTTTCTTGCTTGGGTTTAACCTTTGATTGGGAACCCCGTTTTGTATTTGGTTTCTTTTTGCTTTTACGGGGTTTGCGTTTAGGAGCAGAATTATAAACATAATATGACCCAAACCAATCAGTTGAATTATTAATGTCATCGAAGTCATTCCAACCACAACTAGAACAACACAAACAATAATGCGATAACTGAATCAATTGCTGAATAGAATAAAGTTTAATCGAAAATTTAATGTCTTGTTCAACAAAATCATTCTTATGATTCAAAGCACAATCATTCTTGTTCATTCTAGGATAGAAAACAGTATTTAATGACTTTGACGCAGCATTGTGCTCGACTAATTCCTTGCCTATCCACTTTGGTTTGTCTTGTTTGACCCTACCATTTTTATCTGAAACAGGATTAACAGTATAGTCAGTGGATTTGGAGGAAACATGATTTTTATCTGTCGATCGACCGGTCTTTTGCCGCGGCTGTGATTGTTTTTTAGAACATGACTCAGTTTTAGAAACCTTGATCACAGCCGGGGTCTTCGGTTTTGTGGAACATTCGTCTTTTTGAAAATTGACCGGTCGATTTACCACTGGCGAGAGAAAGTCAGTATGACTTGGAAGAGGTTTTTCGAATGGGAACGTTTCAAACTCTTCATCAGAATTGCCCTCGGAATTCATAAATTCGGAAAAATCTATATCAGGAATCACTAGACTTGGATTGGTTGAGGGAATTGAGGAACACTTTGTATCGGTGTGCTTAGGTGAATCTGGTGCGGAAGCTAAGAAAAAATCAGAGTTCAGATTCTTTAAAACACGCTCATCTTGAGACCCTTTATCGTTTGGTGAAGATGTTTTTCCCATGAAAGCTTTACACGAGGATGTGTCAGACGAGTCCGAGGAAGATTCGGGTGAAATCTTCTTTTCTTCTTGGAGTAGGTCAAGCTTCTCTTGAAGTTGACCATTTCTCACATGCTTCTTCATCGCTTATGTCGCCAAGGCAGACAGTTTTGATGTGAGCCGATCGATTTCAGTCTGAAGGATTTCCTGTTCTTCATTCGACACATACTCGGTTTTAACGGATTTAAGTGTCTCAAGTTCGGTTATGAGCGCTTGTTTTTACTTTAGAAAACTTGATCGTTCCTTCTCGAGTGACTCCTCTAACTCAACTATTTTTGCTTCCAAAATGAGAGGCGGGACATAGAGTTTAAACTCGTCCGTCTCAGTTTTGGGTTCAGGTGCTTGGGCCTCATCCTTTTTAGCGGAATCATTGGGCGTCGCAACCTTATAGCCGTCAAAGTAGTCATTTGAGAGGTATTTCTTTGGATTTTTCTTATAATAATAGTTCATAGGCTCATAGCAAAAAGGAAGTTGCATGTTGGAGGTGTGTTTGCGATTATATTCCTCAGTTTCCTCTTCTTTCTCAGGTTCAAGAGACCAGTCCATCGTATCTTATATATAGGATACTGTTTGTCCAGACCGAGACAACAAAAGTCATACAGTGTAGGTGTTTTGAATATACCCTTTTTCAAGTACTGTGGGTTATCGTATCCGATTCCCCATTCCTTGTTAAAGTATGTGAATTCCTTGGGTTTATTCTTGTGAATGGTCTGATTTGTTTGACCTCTTTTGTGGAGTTTGGTTTCAAGATCTGTAATTTTGGAAACCAGTTCTTTATGCTGAATTTGAAGAGAAGAGCATTGATAAACAATATCTGTGTTCTCATTCTTACACTGATCCAGCTGTGAATTCAGATAAGATATTTTGGCCCTTAAGTCCTTAGGTGCTATTGCAAGATTTGTACATTTTTCTTTTAAAGTAGCATTTTCGGACTTATACTTTTCAGTTATTCGCTTTTAAACATCTAGCTTTTCAGTTAGTGATTTAATCTCAAGCAGTTGTTCATTAATGGTGGCCTTATAGGAATCTGTTCATGCAGCAATAGATTCAATCTGTTTAGCTAAGCCTTGATGGATAGGATCACATACCTGGCACAACTTTTTCTGTTCTTCTGGAGGAGAATGATAGCCCATGAAAGCGTCGGCATCTTCAGATTCGCTTTCATCATCAGAACGACCCAGCCAGTGGTCAGCTTCAACAAATAGAGTTTCGCCTGCTTCCTTTTGTTTTGTCAGTGCGAGCTTTGCCTTGTAGTAGTGAGCGTTCTTTACAACAGGCTTCCTACAATCCTTTGCAAAATGACCTAGCTTCCCGCAATTGTAGCTTGTAACGGGTTCGTCTTTCTTCTTCGTTTCAGGCTTGCAGTCATCTTTCTCAGTCTTCTCCTTCTTATCAGGCTGCTTGTGCTCATCTGACTTCTTCTTGCCTTCGTATTTATCCTGATAATCATGGCGCTTGTTGGAGGAAATGGAGTAGCGCTGATTATTGGATGTGGGCTTCTTGTAGAACTTCTGTTGTTGGAAGGATCTGGAGAGCAGAGCCATTGCTTTCTTCACAACTGTTAATTCAGGATCATAATCACTGTCCTCTTCTTCCTCAGATTCTGGCTCAGACTCACTTGGCTCGTGGACACGTTTGGACCGACGGCTGGAAGATTTGCCTCGTTTTGAAGACATAAGAGCTAGTGGATCAGCAGGTGTCTTGGACGCAGACTTCTTTTCGCTCAGAATCTCCATCACTTCATCTTCGTCCTGGAGAAGCATCTCATAGAGTTCGTGTATTGGAACGTTCTCCATTAAGTGATTGTGTTTGACGTGAGAAGCAAACACTTTCCATTCAGGAAGGAGATTGTTCAAGAACATAAGCACATTCTCCGTATTAGAACGAGTGATTTTTTTCTTGGAGAGCTCATTCAGTGGGAGACAGAAACATTCATAAGCCTGGGAGAGTGATTCGTCAATGCGCTGCTTGAAACCATCAAACTTGGTTATGCAGCTATTGATCTTCAGTTGGTTGCCGACTCTGCTTCCACTTATCATTTTCTCTACCTAACCCCACATGCCCTTTGATGTGTCCTTGTAGCTATCTATGGCTGTGTAGATCGGATTCGGTAGAGCCTGGACTAGATACCTCTTGGCATGCTTTTCACCATCATGCATGCCCTTTTTGGTCTCGCTCATCTCCAAGTATATCTTCGCTACATACTGAGCTTGTGCACCGACTTCTGTTGCTGCTATAGGCTTCATGGGTTTAGGTTGTGGACCATCGGATAGAGCTCGCCAGAAGTACTCAAAATTATCTTTCGACTCGATGAATATCATGAATCTATCCCGCCATTGGCTGTATTCTCCCTGGTAGAGGATTGGCGGTTTGGAGTCGGTGCCGACAGTGAAAGCGTCTCGAGAAGACATCGTCGTTGATTGCGCTAAGGTGATCGTCAGACGATTGTTCAATTCAAAGTGGTTTCCTAACGCAAGGCACTAAGAGTGATGTCCTAACGTAGGTTCTAGGAGTGATCTAGGCTAAACAGGTAAGAAACTAGCTAATCAGAACTTACCGGATAGGAATCCGGATGAAGAGTGTCTGATCTGGAAGTGTCCGGATCAGATGTGTGTGATAGTGTTCAAATTAGCAAAAGTGACCGGATAATCAGAAGTGTCCGGATAATCAGAAGTGTCCGGATAAACTTAGGTTTCCGGATAACAGGAAGTTACCGGATGATCTAAGGTTACCGGATAAATAATAGTTACCGGATGGAAGAGTTTCCGGATGGAAGAGTTTCCGAATGAAATTTGAAAAACAAAACTTACCGGATAGCAGTGGTTTCCGAATGACTATTCTTTCCGGAAGAAGGACTTACCGGATAGCAGTGTCCGAAAAGGAACAATTAACCGGAAACTTTGAGTTACCGGATAAATTGTGTCTGGAAAGATTCGAAATAAAGAACTTAACCGGAAAGTGAAGCGATGTTCCGGAAAGTGATGCAAGTATCTGGAAAGTGCGGCTGTGGAGTCCGGACACTGCGGCTGTGGTTTCCAATTCGATGGGAATTCGATTAGGGTTGATGGGAAACTTTCTGAAACGTTAGATACCTTCCAAAAACAGCAAAATAACAATACCCAAATCGATAATCAAGCAAAATAGCACGATTTTGAAGAAAATTTTAGATTTTTTGATATGAACAGAACCCAAAAACCACAAACTTGATTTTTCTTAAAAACCACTTAAATGATCGAATTGGAACGAGAAAAATTGCTGAATCGTTAAGTAAGATGATGCTAACAGAATGCAATAAACGAAACGAAGCAATTTTAACCGAGTCAAAATATGGAATAATGAACTCAAGAACACAGTCGATAAACTAAATAGAATTCTTACAAGAAACCTTTTTATCACCTTGAATCGAATCGAATCGTCCAATGGCTTTGATACCAATTGTGGGTTCCAGATTAGTGCATATAACAGTAGAAACCAACAGGTAAACAACAAGTCAGAATGATTTCCACTGGTCATCCAATTCACTATGAATATTAGAGAGAATTACAATGCAAGTGTTTGAATGATAATGACGATTCTCTCTAATCTCTAAACAAACTAAACATTATATACCATGGGCCCTAAACAAGCAAGCCCATGGCCCATTACATTATAAGGCTCAAAATGAATAATAACACTTTAATACTTGAACTTCTATTCAACCTGATTTTATCCCTAACAGTTCTAACTCATTTTCACGAAATTTTAACTAATCTACCAAATCTGGATTGGTTTGAGAGAATTTGCGGAATAAATTCAATAAGAAACAACCACCAATCTGTCCTTAATCAATTTTGATCCATTTGAAGAACTCAAATGATCAAAATCAATCAAAGTAGATAGAAAAATGAAGAAAACTCAAAATAGCTCAAAATCTCATGAAATGATCTGTGAATCAGAATGAATTGTTGTTCTCTGATACCAATTGAGAGTTTCAGATAACAATGATTAAGCACTATGATCTTCAATAGATTGAGAGAGAATGATACATGAGTTTATTTCTCTCTCTAGATGGTCATCTCTCTATTACACACACACTACGTGTGCTATCTCTCTAATGGCCTCTAGTGTGCTCCCCTCACAATTCCCTTGCAAATACCCTATTTATACCTTTGACTTTCTTAGCAATACCCTTTAACTTTGACCATTTCTTACTAGACTTTGACTATTGTTGACTATTACAATTATACCCTAAATCTTGAATACATTTGGTACTAACAATTACTTGTATCCACATGTGCTTAATTACCGTTACCAGGTTGTTTCTTAGTTTTTCATTTTTTGAGATTTCCCGTGAACGCCTCTCTCTCTATATATATACCTAATTAGCCGTCAATTAACTACCCCCTTAGGATATAAGTCTAGATTATAGTTCTAACATGAAGAAGAATTGAACCAATTGTCAAGAGATATATGAAGTAAATAACTAACCATGGAGAAAAAAACTTGATGAAGCAGCAGCTGAGATGAAGAAAGGAAGATAAGTTAAAAGAGGCGTTGGGATATATGAAGCAAATGTCCCTAATTAATGATAACAAACAACCCTAAGGCAATAGCCATAAGCTATTTGTTGAGTTGTAATTTTAGAAGATATAAATTGATATGGTTGAGTTGAAGATAAGATTATTTATATATATTGATGGCTTCACCAGAGTTACAATCAGCTAAAATACCAGTAGATATTGATCGGGACTATTGCATAGAAAGTCCCATTAATTAGTTAAGGAATGGATGACGATGTCTTCATTTTATAAGTTGAAGGAGTTAATGTCAAAATTTAATTGAAGGAATTCTTCCAAGAATGATTGATTGTAGAAGACATCCAAAAGTTCTTCATTTTGCTGAAAAAGTTTTCATAAAGTCAAAGATGAGTCTGACAGAAAGTTTGTGTAAAGTCAAACACGAGTGGACTTCTGTCATAATATTGATGTTGCAATAGTTACAACACGTTGTTGTATCATGAAGGATAGAAATTACCAAAAGTTATGGGCATGGTGGCAGTTTGTAATAAGAAACCTTTAGCCCTAAACAATCCGGAAGTTTGTTTAGAAGATGAAGTTATTAGTATATAGGGAAAAGTCTACTAAAACCCAACGAACTTTTACATTAGGAATGATTAAGTTCTTGGACAAATTTTTAGAACAAATAAACCATTGCACATTTTAACAAATACTAAATATATCCTTACACTTTTGAAAACATATCAAATAGATCCTAATGGTAACCTGCAACCTGCAAAGCAGGTAAATTACAAATTTATTTAAAAAAAACCCTAAAAGCAGGTAAATTACATATCCTTTCAATTACAGGTTGATTCCCGCTGCACACCCCACCGGCGCACACCACCCCCCGCTGCACATCCCACCGGCGCACACCACCCCCCTGCTGCATATCGCCGGCGCACACCACCGCCGGCTGCACCAGTCGCCCTCCAGGTCTGATTTGTGTCTTGCTCTCTTTTTTTCTGCCCTAAAAAACAGTGTGTATTTGTATCATCAATTTCATGATTTTGGGTTTTGCTCTCATTTTTTCTGTCTTAAAAAACAGTGAGTATTTGAGTCTATATTGTGTATACTGGATTTAGTAGGCCAAGGCCAAGTTCAAGCCCCTTAATTACTGAGATATATGTAGTTCTTATAAACGTTATAAATCGATCTCAACCATACATTTAGATAATCAAGGATGTGGATTACATCACTTCCAAATTTTACTTTCAGCCGCATTTTATAACCGTCTCAATATTTGAAAATAAACAAAATAGTTGAAATTAAGTTTTTAGAGTTTGTAAGAATTACATGATTTGCAAATGAAACACACCCTATATACTTAATTAGTTTATAGATTCTATTGTAAATAAGGATCTATTATTTTGTAATGTTTTGAAGAACATTGCCTGAATAGTTATTCGACCAGTCGATGGCCCCACGGATGTAAGTGTGTAAATATATCACAAGTTCCAATTTTTTAGTTTGTCTTTGTTTATTATTGTTCGTGTTTGCACTTCTTATTAGAACATTGCAAATTTGTTACATTATTATCAACAAAAAATATTACAATATCCCTTTTGGTTGAGTTTGTCCCCAAACGAACACACTTAAAATGGCTCATTTCATGTGAAAACTTTCTGAAATGTCACTCGTCGATCTAATCACACTACTTTGATTCAAAAACGTTCTTTGTATATACATGATGCTTTTAATTAGCACCGGTATAATTGCAATAACATACACTACTGTCTATTCTTTTTCTTTTTAATTCAAATGAAAATGGAGATCATAAAATTTGCTTAAGATGGTGTCCAATCAACCATAAAACAGCACCGATACATCATGTTCAACAAAGAATTTATAGGAAACAAACGCTAAACGAAACTAGAGTCGAACATGTGATTTATTATGACAAAACTCTTCACAAAACCAAAAAATAAAATCGAAACTAAAAATCTTAATTAACCTATTAATTAGAGCTCCCAAATAACCTCAAAAAAATAAATAGAATCAGGAGCTCCTATTTTATAGAAAACACTTAATTACTAGGGTTCCCAAACCTCAATCTTTTCTATTTTTTTGACTTTTCATTTCAAGAAACTAAGATTTAGGGATTTTAAGGAATTAGATTTGGTGGGAATGAATCAATAAAATTGTTCATCCAATAATCATCATCGATCCCTTCTTCTCCGCCTCCTTGGCTCGTGCTCTGATGTTCAGTTGCTTTCTCGATTTCATCATTCCTAGCAAATCTTCCTCGTATACGAGGTCTACTATCTGCCAAAGTTTTTCGACATACATACTGAAAGTAGAAAAGATATTCATTACATTAAAAAAATTGTATTCGGAATATATAAATTAAAAAATATTATATTAATATAACTTATTTTGAAATCTCTAAAATAGAGAATCTGTTGGAGATAAATATAACACTTTTTTTAAAGATTAGAAAAATTATAGAAAATGCTCTAACAAAACTACTTTTTATTTATTTTATTAATTTCATTACGTATAAAAAAATGGATATGATGTAATGCATATATAAACATAGTTAACCTTGATTTTCTTGGTGAAATTGCGTTGGGTTTTCTTGCTTCGGTACCTCTCGATTCTTTCTTTCTTCTCATCAGGTGAGTAACGACAAGCTTTGTTCATGCTTTCGATGATACTGTTGCTTTCACTTGATAGTGGACTTTCTGACCGATGATAGTGATTTTGCACCATATTTACTCCCTGTGAAAAATAATCCAATTAAATTATTGCACCATATTTACTCCCTGTGAAAAATAATCCAACTAAATTAAAAGTGTAACTTGATAATTTATAAATACATATTTCCATGAGACCTAAAACACGAATATTCAATGCAATTAATTAAAATGGACACTTTTGTGCTTTCTTTTTGTCATGTCCTTGTGATTGAGACTAATCATATATGGTGGGGTTGCAATTCTTTAGAACACTGTAGGGGTTACATCCAAAAGTGACATAGATGGTTGTCAATGATATACTAACGAGAACAGTACATAGGTAAAAGAATGCAGGAACAAAAAAATCATTAGTGATTTTACATTAATGCACGAAAAAGAAACTTTGACCGTGGATTCAGATCCACGAGGCTTTTTTCTGCGTTAATGTAAAATCATTAATGATTTTATTCGTTCTCGTGTTCTTCTAAATAGTTATTGTTCTCGTTTGATTATCATATTCACGTGTATATAATGTTTTTTGATAAAATGTTGTAAGACTAATCAAGTATTTCAACATATTTCTTAATAAAAACACTATAAAGTATTATGTACCAAAATCATTATAGCAGTACCAAAAACGGTCGTGATCTTAAGTTGACTTCTAAATTACTGACTTAATTGACACGTAATATAAAAATAGAAGGAGGTTCAGTGGAAAACCTTAAAATAATGAAAAACTAAGAAAAAAAATTGTAGTCTTTCGTCTAGACGGTATGCATTTGTGCATATAAGCAAAGTAAATTGTTTTTTTTGTTTTTATGCAGTGGGCATGTTACAAAATTCTTGTATGCATAAGTACATATCGTTCAGACGAAGACTACAAGAGTGTTTCTCAGTTTTCCACTCTTTTGAGGTTTTCCCCGAACCTAACCCTATGAAAATATATTGTAAAAGGTAAATTAGGAAAGTATTAGATAATCGGCGTGTTGTTTCGGTCTAAAAATCAAAATTTTGCTTAATTTTGTAAAACAAGGAAATAAGATAAAACCTGCAAATCTTCAGCACTGAAAACCCTCCTCATGGTGGTGGAGCTACTCCCTTCTGAATCCACAAACTCATTCGGGGATGAAACCGGTAATTGATTATAAAACCCATTATTATGAAACTGAGTAGCAATCGAATGACTACTATCACTTCTTTGAATCATCATACTCGGGCTCCTAGTGTAACTCGGTGAGTCATATCCTCCACTACTTGTTGCATACACCGAGTCCAACTCATATGTAGTAGGAATGGCCAAAGGTGGTGGTCGCAGGAAGTAATCGCCGCCGGCAGCATGCAGCGGCGGCAGTGGAGCAGCAGTTCCCTGAATAAACTCCGGCGAGAATGAAAACATACTATTATTGTTGTGACTGTGTCCGTACATGGCTGTAGTTGAAATCAAAGGGGAGTGTGTGTGTGTGTGTGTGTGTGTGTGTGTGTTATAGTTGACAGAATATGCCAGACACTTATATAAGCTGAAGAGTGATGTCAAAGATGACGTCATTGGAGTTATGGTTGACTTTTGTTTAGGGTTCAATCTTTAAAATTGACTCGAAGAGATTTTGGCCGACTATACTTATCATCAACTATTTGAATACATGGACTGAAATGACATGTTTTCCTGCTTGACAAGTCTTCCTAAATTCCATGAACTTTTTTTCGTTGACTTTCAAGAATTTTTTTAGGAAAACCAATAAAAACAGCCTAATATTTTCGTATTAATGATCGTTGTGGGTTTTTCTCTGTTTTATCATTATCAGTTACAAAAAGAAGAGCATTTGCTTTATTCTTATAAGACATTGTTCATCATGAGAATTATTCATTTAATCATAGCAACTTATTTTCTTATTTATTTCATCCGGCCATTAGTATTAATATATTAATCATGTTGTTCTTATAATATTAAATGGCAAATAGAAAGAAAACCTCACTTTTTGACCTGTAAGTGGGATAGTAAAATATATAAATATAATGATCAAATGTGTGTGTATATGGCCGCTAACTATATATTTATTTATTTCTGTATAATTAATCAATTATCTATATTTATATGTGTATACAATGCTTAAAAGAAAATTATTTCATATTGTAGCGGATATAATATATATATATATATATATATATATATATATATAGGTGGAGGTTCAAATGAGAATACTTTCATTTTGTAAAAACATGAGAACACTCTTATCGCATTAGATAATACACGTGAGAGCATCCGGTAGGCACATGCAGACAACTTGACCCATAACCTAAAATCGCACCAAAAGTCGTTTGCATCAATGTTTTGGTATCACATGTGATATATTACAATATCACATCGAGAATATCTTATCATATGTGATAATACATGTGAGGGGCCTAGTAGTGTGCGGGCGACTTGGCTCGCAACCTAGGTCATGCCGAACATCATCCGTGTCTCCAGTTTAATATATATCACATGTTTATCATATTTGATGAATTGAACTATAGTATCACATGTGATTGACTATAGTAAAAAAAATGTTCTCATAAATTGAAGGTGTTCTTTTTTGAACCTTTCACTCACACACTCTCTCTCTCTCTATATATATATATATACCCATTATGCAAATGGACAATACTATATGCCCATTATGCAAGCAGGCGGTGGAGACGCTAGAACACTCTCTTTTCCTTTGCAATTTTTCTGCTGTGATTTGGAGAGGAATAGAGGGATGGTGGCAGTTCCATTTCCCTACTTTTAAGTCCGTGGGAGAGGCGTTGGAAGCTATAAAGACGACTACCACATCTCAGATGCACCTCAAATGCTTGGAGGCTAGCCTGTTCATCACCTGCTATACCTTATGGAGCATCCGGAATAGAGGCGCATTCGACAAAACTGAGCCAAAGATTGAGACCAGCCTTGATCTGATCATCAATAATTCTTTTAAGTGGATTCTTTCTTGTCATAAAACGAGTTTGAAAGATGTAACTGTTTGGAGAACCTCTCCTCTTCGCTGTTGCGTTCCTTTGTAATTCCTCCCGCTAGCTACCGGCTAGCCTTTTAATGAAATCGCTTTTCCAAATATATATATATATATATGTACGTGTATATAATAATTTTTGAAGGTAAAGAAGAATAAATAAAATATAGAACCGTGAGTTTAATCTAGGGATTTATAAAATTTAAATAAAAATGGTCAAAAAGGTGGTAAGGCTCCTTATGTAGAACAGTGGTGTTTTTAAGGGTGGGTGGTCCAATGTAGTAGTGTATAGAGTACACCATTTGTGCCCAAAATCTACTGCGATAGACTATCAAATATTCTTGCACCCTTTCCCTCAACTTGCACCTTGACTATATATACATAATAGAACCTACTAGACCAATCCCCACCACTCACTATCTATTATATATAGATTATTATAGATATATATGATACTTTTTATTGCATGTGAGGGGCATATATAACTCCAATCATTTTAAGTAGCTTAGAGATGATTAATATTAGATGTAATCATGATTAGAGTGGTGGTAGATCCCTCACTAGTGTCGTGAGTCTTGACTTCCTTCACATTTTGGTGGGGGTTTTACTCTAACCAGGCTAGCTCCATGTATTTGTAAATAAACCATTTTATTAATTTCATATTCACATATATATACCAATATCAATAATCCATTTTTTTAATTTATATACACGATTGAGATCACGAACTAGCACAGAACAGATTCAATTAGCTAATATCCTTTAAATTGATCCATCGTTAAGGTTGACGAGTACAAAACTGGACACTTTAGTTTCAGCAACGAATATGTGCGCATCTTGAAAGCCCCAATTGTAAAAATATTCTCTCATTCTAAATAGTGATATCATAAAAGGTGTTCATAGATCTTGATCTTGTTATTG